>PVKY010009636.1:0-13177 GCA_004027775.1 Bradypus variegatus
AAAATTTAGGTAGGAAAGGACTCGAGGAATCTTTTAGTCTTAATCTGGAAAAAAGCATATTTGTTATTTTGACCTGCAGTAGAGTACCTGTGGGGTTGGTAACTAAAGCTATTTTCTGCTTTGCTCTCGTGTTTTATTTTTGCATATTATTGCAACTTCCAAATGATAAACTGTGTCAAGTGAAATCCCACTCAATCTGATGAACATTCAGATGAGTACAGAGACCTTTATCTTCGTGGACTGAGTAGATTAAATATATTAACAGTGCCACTGTCAGTTTATTGAATGTCAGCCACATCCAAACCCCCTCCCCAAGATTTCACTCTGAGTCAAATTCTTTGTGGTTTCCTTCCTTCCTTCCTTCCTTCCTTCCTTCCTTCCTTCCTTCCTTCCTTCCTTCCTTCCTTCCTTCCCTTTCTTGATAGGTTTTATTATTTAGAGCAGTTGTAGGTTTATAGAAAAACTATGGAGAAAGTACAGAATTCCCATTTATACCCCTCTACCCTACAACCACATGCACCCAGTTTTCCCTATTATTAACATTTTGTATTAGTTTGGTACATTTGCTACAACTGATGAACCAGCATTACTATAATTATATTATTAACTAAAGTCCATAGTTGACATTGGTGTTCACTCTTTGTGTTGCACAGTTTTATGTGGTTCTTAAAAAAATTTTAGTGTGGTAACATATATACAACATAAAATTTCCAATTTTAGCCACTTTCAAGACTACAATTCAGTGGTGTTAATTACTCACAACGTTGTGCTACCACCACAAGCCAAGTTCTTCTGTGCAAAATTATAAAGCAATTTGAAAGGATGATTTCTAATTTTCCATCTTTGACTTTTTGTTTTAACCTTGGAGAAGGCAAAAAAAGATAGGAAGTTAACGAATTTAAAAATGGTACAGACATATGTACATGTATCAAAGGTGTTTAAGCTCCTCATGTGTATGAAATGAATGTATCCTTACGACAGTCCTCCCAGATGGCTGATGTTAGCATATGTACTCCTTGTTAGCTTATTTGTGCACATTTTTTAAATTAAGATTTATTCACATACCATACAATCATCCAAAGTATATAATCAGTTGATCACATTACCATCATATAGTTGTTCATACATCACCCCGATCTATTTTTTTTAACATTTTCCTTGTAGCAGAAAAAGTGAAAGTAAGAATAAAAAAAGAACCCCCAAAGCGTCCTGTCCTCTGCCCCTGCCCTATTTTTCCTTTAGTTTTTTTGGTCCCCATTTTTCTACTCATCCATCCATACAATGGATAAAGGGGAGTGTGATCCACATGGCTTTCCCAATCACATTGTCACCCCTTGTAAGCTACACTGTTATGCAATAGTCTTCAAGAGTCCAGGCTACTGGATTGCAGTTTGATAGTTTTGGGTATTTACTACTAGCTACTCCAATTCATTAAAACCTAAAAAGAGTTATCTATCTTGTGCATAAAAGTGCCCACCAGAGTGACCTCTAGGCTCCTTTTGGAATCTCTCAGACATTTCACATCCCCCTTTTGGTCAAGAAGATGTTCTCTATCCACAATGCCGGATCTAGATTCCTCTCTGGGAGTCATATTCCACATTGTCAGGGAGATTTACATACCTGGGTTTGTGCACATTTTTAAATTGCAATTTTAATTCTCCCAGCAAATTCATAAGTTTGATATTATCATCACTATTTGAGATGAGTGAATTGGGGTGTGAAAAGTTTAAGGGCCTCCCACAGGGTTTCACTGCTGCTGATGTCAGCCCACTGCTCGCTGGAGCACACCCCACAATCAAAGTTTACATGACAGCATCACAGTGCTCCATTCCATGAGATACTAAGTCTGCTGGAGGTTTCTTCCTGGGCTCAGACTCAGAAGCTCAACGTCACTCTCTGTTTTATACCTGCTGATCCCTCATTGACGTCCTTACCTTCTAACATTTTAATTGCCTGCTTGCCTACAGTCTCCACTCTGGACTTGTGAACTTGAGGGTAGGGACTGTCCCCCATCTTTTTTCACTCTTCTGTAATGCCCAGGCACTCAATAACCGTCTGTGAACAATTAACAAACGATTTCACCTCCCTAGGCTGATTCCAAAACTTACAAAATATTTTACAGGGGTTGCAACTTCTGCATTTAAATATTTTAGTGGAATTAGAATTTTTCGACTGCTCTGATAAGGAGAATTAAGGGGTTTTGTTTCTAAAACCATTGATCTTTCCTTAGACAAAAGTACTCCTTCACTCCCATCCAAGTCCCTGGAATCTTATCAATCAACAAATATTTGAGAATCTACAAGGCACAAGACACTGTGCTAGGCACTGTAGGGGAATCAAAAAAATACAAGAGGTCAACCCTTCTCTCAAGGAATTTGTACCTTTGTACGAGGACTGGCTTTTCTTTATCTGTGTGATGGTCTTTCCCTGGAGTTTAGCATACAAATTAATAGTCGCAGGGGTGGGAAGAATCCTCACAGAGAGACTGTGAAGAAGGTTTTTTTTTAAAGCCACCAAATTGTCCGCTTAAGGGCTTATACTTCAAGGCCCTTGGCTATAGCTTGTTAGGGAGACCTGCATCACCTTTACAAGTTAATTCTCCAGATAAATTAAAGGAGCACTACAGAACCTGCACCTTACAAAATGCAGGAGAGGGGGCAGTGAGTGCAGAACCCTTTCATCTTCAAGGCGAGGAAAAAAAAAATTGCCTGGGTCCCCGACAGACAAGCCATAAATTTCAGGCTTGAGCCCCACCAGAGCTGCCTTCTTCTAAACCACGGCCCAATCAGCTCTGTCAGGACCCAGTTACTGCAAGTTACACGACATGAAAGAGAAGTTCTTCTCAAGCGCCCAGGGCTTGATCCTGTCCCTTTAACTCTCAAGGACTCCAGCAGTGGAACGTGACAAGAAGGTAGAAAACCAATGGTGACAGCAGAGAACACCTTACAACCAGAGGAACAGGTCTTCCTGGAGCCAGAACTCCTTCGTTGTAAAACCCTCTGAAGTGGACACAGAGAAGGGAGCAGATTGCCGTGAGGTTCTGTTGTTTACATTTAAGCGTTTGGTCTTAGAAGACCAAAATAGGCCTGGAAAGGCCCTGTCATTGCAGATTACAAAAGGTGAATTACTTTGGTATAGCCAGGCAGGTTTTCTGTTCCCCTTTATTTTCTTTTTAGCATCTTAATTTTTCTATTCTGATGGTCTCAGAAGTTACATAAATAGTTTGCAGGTTCAGAATTAATTAATTTATTTATTTATTTATTAATTTATTTAGCGATGTTGTGGATTTACAGAACAATCATGTGGAAAATACAGGATTCCCATATACCTCCCTACTATTAACACCTAGCATTGGTGTGGAACATTTATGTATTTTAAGCAATGAAATATTATGAACAGTTATGAAATCCTTACTACCTGCCAAGCACTGTTTTAAATGCACCAACCCTGTGAAGTGGGTACTATTATTATTACTACTCCCCATCTCATAGATGGGAAAACTGAGACATGGAGAAATTAAGTACCGCCCGAGCTCACAGCTGGTTAGTGGTGAAGTTGGGATTTAAACCCAGGCCATATGTCTCCAGTCTGCCCTCAGAAGCACTAACTTACAGTGGCTTTCGGTAGCACAAATGGGGGAAAGTTTATAAGAAAGGAAAAACCAAGCCAAGCAATAGAAAATTCTTTCAGAAGGTATATATGGAGACTCAGATTCTGAGGGCACAAAGCCAAAAGGGATTGGAAGGCCACCTCTTATCCTGCCTGTCACAGTCCAGGATGTAGGAGGGAAGTGGGCAATCTGCTACCCCAGCCTCACCCCCACAGCTGCATGTGTCTGACACGCTCATGGGAAAATGGAGCCACCTCAATTGGGACTGAAAGTGTCCTGGGTGTTATATGTGGTGGTTGGGAGTGGAGGAAACTGAGGCATCAAAGTTAGTGGATATAAACTGTGGAATGTCATTCAGCACGTAGAAGCAAAGAATTAGTTATAGATACACTGGCATGTATTTAAAAGTCATAATGTTGGTTGAAAAAGTAAGAAACAGAATAAATCTCTAGTGACTACGAATATGTACAACAGAATGGTAAAAAATCTACCAAATCTACCAAAAAAAAAACCGTGTACACAAAACAGCAAAATATATTTTACAAAGATACATATGTGCTCTTACAGGCCTATGAAGAGGAAAGGAATGAACATGGGAATCTGAAAAAATTTAATTTAAAAAGAGGAATGACATAGTCCCTATGAGGAACATGGAAGGTAAGTTGTTCAAAGTCATCTCATCCATTCATTCACTCATTTCTGTAACAAATGTGGTCTTCACAGCCAAGGGGATCAGAGGCAGGGTGGTGGAATGAAAGTGCCAATGCTCTAGGATCAGGGAGACCTGAATTCTAATCCCAGCTCTACATGGATTGGTGGGTGAGCTGGGGCAACTTCTCTAGGACCAGATTTCCTGGGCTGCAAAATGGGAATAACCCCTATTTCATGGGGTTGATGGGAACGCTGTCTGCAAGCCTCCTTGCACACAGTTTTTGACCCGGAGTATATATCAAAGCAAGTCCTTGGTGAACAGTAACTACTAACTCTGCTACACTGATGATAAAAACAAAAAAGGCCCTGTTGTCTGGCAGAAGAAAAAACCTTAAGCAAATACTTGTGTACAAAAAGAGTTTAATTATGGAAATTGGTGCAACAAAGGAAAAAGTATAGGGTGCCATGAGATCATTTTAAAAGTTCTGAACTTAATCTGGGGGGATTATGGTTCTAACAATAGAGATGTTTAAGATATTGGGTAAGTTATAATCAAGTCAAGGGGACAAGCCATGAAAATGAAGTAAGGGTACTGTCCTTGAGGACACATGCGGCAAATGCAGGCTGAGGGTCAGTCAGCACAGTGCAAAGAGGGGTGTCAAGACCTTGGCGGGGGTTGGGGCTGGCCTGAGCAGTGGGAGCCTGAGGGTTCCCAGAAGAGGAGGCTGGAGTGCAGGTTATGAGCAAGGGATAGGAAAGGCTGGAAGGCAGGAATATGCATAACCTTCCCAGGGGGAGACTGGGAGGAGCCCAGGGGCTGAGAAAACAGTCTGTGCAGCACCCAATCTTATTCAACCCATGCCACTTTTTAATAAACACAAGAATCTTGTGCCTTGTGCTCCTTCCCCTTCTCCTTTTACTGGAGATGCTGATTGCCTCCCTGAGTTTGTTTGGCTCCTGGTTTTCTTCTGTGGATTTCCATTAGCCAAGACTTTAGCAGGCATTTCTTTCTGTGGTTTATACTGAGGCAGCAGTAGGCATTTATTTTCATTTTCCACCTGTAAAATTATCATACTAAATATGCTTTTCAAACTACACCTCCCCCTGAAATTCCTAAACTTCCCCTCCCCACCCATGTGCCACCCCTAACCATGGACCCTGATTTTCCCCAAGACCATTGATTGCAAAAGAAGAATGGGTGGAGGGGAGATTAGCAACTCTGCAAAGTAGGTTAGGGCCAGATAACAGAGGGCTTTAAATGGTGCTAATGACACAGCTACTGTAACCACCACCACCCAAGTCAAGAATTCTTACAGTTGATGGACAAAGGAGGGCCTTGTAGGGGCATAGAGGAGTGCAGTGTGCTCACCTCTGTGGGACCCTCTTCCACAGGCTGGCTCTCAGTTTTTGCTGTGGAGGGAGGAGATAGCCTGACAGATGAAAGTGCTTGGTTTGGTTAACCTTTTGGCTGGGGAGTTAGGAGGCTGGTTTTCTACATCTGTCTCAGAGAAAACTATCTTTCTCTGCCCCCCCAAACCAGACAAAAAGGATTCTTTCCATTCTGCAAGCTCCAAAAATTGCACTTCTTAAGAGGAGCTCAGTTTATTGTCTTTAGTTCTAACCTGGGATCTCAAGGCAGTATCAGGTGGGGGAGGTTCTGTTGGCCATTATAATGGCCAAAAATGGCAAAACAAAATTAAAGCATTGACTGGGATAAGGATGCCTATGCTAAAGAAACTGAGGTCCTTTGCTTTGGGCTAGCATTGTATCTACCCATTGTGGTGCCACCGGTTGTCTATGGCTGATCGTAAAAACAGATTACTTAATACGTGCAGTTTGTTTACTAGACAGGAGTTTTCTGCACATGGAGTCCATAGGATGATAGTATAATAGGTACTGGTTAAGCAAAGATTGAGATCCCCTGTTCTAAAAGATTTGTTGAATATTGAGAGGAGAATCAAACTCTGCTAAGCAAGAGGGAAGAAGGATATGGGAGATGCTTCTTAAATTCTAAACATGGCAAAATCACCTTGTACCCACAGAAGGACCATAGTCAACATCAAGGAACCTGGGAGAAAAGAAAGCAAGGCAGAGATGTCCTCTCACTCATTTCTGCTGTCTTTGAATGGTGATCACCAGTTGCAACAACCTTAGGAGCACATTTGAGCCTCCATCAAATTTCCTATCTGAATTTGGCTTTAGTTCATACCAACCCATTGATGCATAAGTAGCACAGTGTTTGCAAGGATAAGCTAAACAGCAAACCCTCTCCTCATGCCTGCCACCCACCCCACTCCCAACCCAGAGAAGTCATATCTGTGTTAGCTCTAGGCAGGTGTCAGCATTCACTCCTATTAAATTTTGATGATAGGCAAGTCTCTCTTTCATCATCCACCCATTTTCCCATCAATATGTTTAATAAATGTTCTTTTTGTGGAGGATGTGTAGGCTTCTATCTCTGACTTCAAGGTCTATGAAATTGATGATACCCTCAACATTGCAATACTAGCTCAAGGAGAGTAATGGGGGTGATGATTCTGACACTATTACAATTACAGCCATGGTCTGTAATTAGCCAGGTTTTGGCCCTGGGGTTAGAAGCTTTTTTGTCCTGCTTGACTGGGAGAGGAGCCAGGTAGGAGTGGGGAGGTGACTGTCCATGAGGTGCAGAAGTGCCCAGAGGAGGTAAGGCCTGGGCAGAGCTGTAACCTGGACCAGACTGAAAAGCAGCACAGCAAGGGGAGCCTGAGACTGGACTCTCAAAGGGCCTCCCTATAGCTTCTACTCACATATCCGGGTATGTGCTTCCTTCTATAGCCATTTAGCAATTGGATCAAATATGGATTGGGAGTGTGTCCTGAGTGCAACATTTTTACATGTAATGCTTTCCTGAGCTATGGGAGTCCTGGCTGGTAGCACTCAGGAGTACAGAGAGCCAAGGGTTCTTCAACATCTAGCCCTCATCCCCTAACTTGCCCGAAGTCCAGGCAATTGAGCTCCTGCCAGGGGTTGCCTGCTAATGCAGCAGTTCCCTGCACTTCAGGCTTCCTGATGTCAGATAACCTCAGAATGTTCCAAAAGGCAATGAGTAAAAGTCGGTGCACTCCACTGAACCCAAGTCCCCAGATTCCCTCACCTTTGTTTAGCCAATAGGCCGGTCAAGCAGAGGCTGATAATAATGCGTTGCTCTTGGAAGAGGAGGAAGGAAAACAGGGGCCTCATTGAGGACCTAACAAGCTAGCTCCCACTTTGGCACCTAAAATGGTCAATTTTAGCTGATCGGTTTCATTTCGCAACTTGGCTATATGATTCCCAAGCATTACCTCTTATCTCTACCCAGAAGTGTGAAAACAGAACCCACTTGGCAGCACCTGGCTGCCTGAAGGAAGGGTCTTTGTATAAGGCTCATTGCTGGTCTCAGGAGAGGAGAAGACACACCATGCCCCTCCCGCCCCCATACACCAACTGCCTCAGTTCATCTACTTCTGCTTCCTTCGCTGAAATGAAGCCAGACACTGGCATAAAAAAAAAAAGTGTCCCTTGGTCCCTGTAAGAAGGAAAGATAGCACTTGTGCCACTCTGTGGGGCCTTTGGCCTCTGCCCTTTGCTACTCAAACAGCCCGTGGATGCTTCCAGAACGTGTAGCGAGGCTGCGGCCGCCCCCCCCCCCCGCCTCCCAGGAGCGAGAACAAGATGGCGCCGCGCCAGGCGCAGCACAAAGCCGCGTTGTTGCCGCCGCGCTCGATGCTCCTGGGCGGCTTCATCTGAGCAGAGGAGGATTTGTTTACGCCACTGGCTAGTATTGATTCTTTGGGGGGGATGGAAACTACAATGCTGGCCTCTGTTATCCCTTGGAGTGTATTGGAAGCGCTTGGGCAACACTGGAGGGTGTCCTGTGAACCTTCTCGGGGTGATACTGAATTTCAGCCCTGGAGGGTGAGCATTCCCAGGCCTCAAAACAAGTTTTTGACTAGGTTGGGGGCAGAGGGAAAACTTAAGGTGTCCGATTCTTTGAGAAGCCCATTGTCTCCTTACAGTGAGTTTAGGGCAGGGTTTCTCCGAGTTGGACCTCTGGGGAACTGGGGGGTCCAAACGCTCATCTAAAATATAAATGACAGTCAATTCTGGGGCTTGAAAACATCTTGTCCAAAACTCACTTTAAACATAGTCTCATGTTGAAAAACTTGTGCAGTTGTTTGTAGTCTTCTCCCCCTCCCCGCTTCCAGAGAGGCTTGGGCATCTCCGGCCCTTTGTCCTGCTAAACAGGTGACAACTGAGTAAAGGAAAGCAGCTAGAGCGGGAGATAGGGCCCCGGTCACAGAGGACCTCGGGAGCCCGAGGCCAGCACCCAGCAGGTCCTGAATCGCCCAAAACTGTCCTCACCCCAAGTCTGTGCCCTAAGATGTGCTCCTTGTCACATTCTATGAGACTTTCTTTTCAGTAGATGGAGTGATGGACAACTTCCCATTTTGATCAGGCATCGTCAGGGCACCACACACTAGTAAAATCAATAAATTCTCCAGTGACCTAAGATCAATCCCTCCTGTGACCTAAAGAAACTCTTTATCCTTCACATCTCTACCTGCCTGGGCTCCCCACCCCCCTGATGAATAAAGTTCCGCAGGGAATCCACACCACCCTTCTCTCTTGAAAGCTCCCAATTTGTGCTCTTGGCTGGGTCCCTACAGCTCACACCTAAATGCAAGCCTCAGGGACATCTTAACCCATTTCCTCATCCCTGGTCTGGCCTCCCTTTGATCCATTTTCCACCCGTAGCCAGAGTGAGCTTTCCAAAACAGAAATCTCCATGCCATTCCCCCAGTTTTAAAGGTTTAAATAGTTTCCTTTGAGGGAAAAAAAAAAGTGTTAAAAAAGAGAAAGAGTTTTTTTAAAAAAGCTTTTAAAAAAAGTATATGCCTTAAGGATCTGGCCCCTTCGTCTCTCTTTGCTCATCCCTACCACTCGATGTCAAATTTCTTCAGGTCGGTTCTGCTCCATGTCTGTCTATTTTTACCCCCTCCCATGGCCCCAGTATCGTGGTTATCATACTGCTGTTCTTCTGTAAACATTCTGTGCCTTTTTTTTCTTTCATTTTTTTTATCAGAGCAGTTGCAGGTTTACAGAAAAATCGTGCAAAAAGTATAGAGTGCTCTTATTAACCACTTCCCCCACACCCCAATATTGTCTTTTCTACTGGACCCTGAAAAAGTGAGGCAGGGTTGGTGTCTTCTTTGTCTGTTTATCTACAGTGCTTATTTTTATGCAGCAATCTTTCTAAGGTGTATTACATGTCTTCTTTATGTTTTTTTTTTTGAGTCTTTCCATCCTGAAATTTTATTCGTCGTCTCTAAAGTACTTTGACATGAAAGAGTTTTGCTGTCTTCTTCATACAGGTCCTGCAAATTTTTTGTAAAATTCATGCCTAGATTATTATTTTTTTTTTGGTTAATCATAGATCATTTTTCTCCACTACATTATCTAACCATTTATTGTTGATTAATGGTACTTGGGTTATAGGTTTCTTTTTCTTTTGTGAAATTATTTTTTATTATCTCTTTAGGCTAGACCCTGAGAAATGAGATAACTTGGTATAAAGCTATAGATAAATTGAAGGATTCAATATGTAGTCTTGATAAATTCTTTTAAAATTTTCACAACACAATTAAAATATATGAGAGTGCCTGTTTCCTAATACCTTGATGTGCCTTCTTAAAATATTCTCAACAAAATTTAAATGCTTTTGGTAGACTCAGTTGTACTCCTGAGTCACAATTCAAGTACTCTTAGAAGGCAACATTTCTGGGATTCTGTCTCACACAAATGCAGTTTTTGAGAACAAAATATTGGTGCTAATAGTTAAAAGACATGGCAAAATTTACACCACAGAAAACGATGTGACTGTTAGTAGAAGGCAGTAGTTCAGTATTTCTGACTGGAGGATGTCCATGATATTAGGTAAGGAAAATGAGCTGGAGGAAAATTTCGACAGCATCATCTGCATGTGTTTATTTGTGCATGAAAAAGATCTGGAAGGCCAAACAGCAAATGGAACATAGCATTCGTTTAGGGGAATGGGATGTTGAAGAGACTAGGGGGCATTTTCAATTTTTGCAGCATATTTTTCGGAGAGGCATGAAAGCTGAATTACACCAAGGTCCAGTGGGGTGGTGAAGAGTTAAAGGTGACCTTAAAGCTCTACCTAACTAGCACTATACACAACTGAGTTTTCTCTGCCTCCTGTCTGCTTTCCATCTGACAGAGGTCACTTCAACAGAACCCGCTCAGAGCTCCTGGCATTTTAATAGGGGATTCTGGAAGATGGGGAAGGTTTACTGAAAACCGAAGGCTTGGCTGGCCAGGGGGAAGGTGATGGCGAAGGAGACTCATTTGGTTATGGGACTTCCCTGAAATGATTCATGTAGGTGGCCAGTGTGGGTCCCGGGTGAGGTGGGCCCTGCAGCAGGGTTTTGCTCTGTTAGGCTATTGCAGAGAGCATATGGGTTTGGGTTTCTACACAGGTGGCTGGTGGGGGAGGGAGTGGAGGAACAATAAAAATACCAACCACTATTTACTGAGTACTTACTGTGTCAACTGTGTGCAAAACACTGAGGAACATTTTACCATTTAATGCCATGACTAAATTATCTCCATATAGCCCATAGATTTTTTTTCTTCATTTTTTCCCCCTGATGAGAAAATTAAAGCTCACAGATCATAAGTGATAAGGGCAGGATTTGAATCCATGTCTGGCTGACTCAAAAGCTCATACAGGTTACCACTAACTGCTGCTTACCTAAGGGGATAGAGTGTGTAACAGGGTCCAGTTACTGTGGCCACAATCTTATGGGAATTCAAAGATTTTCCAGAGGCTTCTGTTTGGAGATGTGTCTGTAACACACAGAGGCAGTGTGGTATAGAGAAAAGCATATGGGCCGGCAGACCTGGGTTTAATCCCGACTCTGTGACTCGATAGCATAGGACAAGTCACCTCTCTGGGCCTCAATTTATAAAATGGAGTAATAATTCCTTTCTCACGGCACTGTTGTGAAGAATAAAGGAGACGGTATATGTAAAACACAAAGCACATAGTAATATAGCTATGGGCCCCGTGGATTTGGACACAGCTTCATGCTCTTAAGAATGAGTAAGCTGTATAGAGCACCGAGATAGTTACCACGTGCCTTATCTCATTTGACCCTCACAACAGGCCATCAACCTATCTCTCTCTGCTTCCTTACTTGCATTTACACCTCAAACCACTGGAATCTAGCTTTGATCAACCACTCCCTTGCAACTGATCTCGTCAAGGTCACTTGAGGCCTTCAGGGGCCAAATCCAGTAGAAACTTTCCAGTCCCTATCTTACTTGACTTCACATTTGAGCATTCTTCCCCTAGCTTCTAGGGGTTGATTCACTCTTGCCTGATTTTTCTTCCTGCCTCTTCAGTTACTTCTTCTTTGTCTCCTTCCTCTGTAGGAGTTTCTGTGTTGTTGCTTCTTAGCAACAACTTTGATCACTTGTAGTGCCTTGGTATTTCTGAAATCTGTTGAATTCTCTTCACCAGTAGCAGGAGTAATCTTAAAACTCAAATCCGATTATGTCATTCCCCTTCTCCATCAAACTCACCCTTTGCCCTGAGGATAAAGGCTACAATTTCAATCTGGCCTTGGGTCTTGCAGGTGGGCTCTCACCAAACTTTCCAGCTTCCTCTTGCCCGTTTGCCCCTTGTGCCCTGGGCTCCAGCTGTGCTCAGCCTCTTAAATGCAATTCCTCTTTCCAACCTAGGCCCTTTGCCCATATGTATTCTTTTTTTCCTTTTCTTTTTTTAATACTTTATTTTTTTAGAGTAGTTGTATGTTTACAGAAAAATCATGCAGAAAGCACAAAGTTCCCATATACTCCCCTCTTACCCTAGTTTTCCCTATAATTAGCATTTTTCATTAGTGTGGTACATTTGTTTTACTTGATGAACCAAAATTATTATAATTATATTATTAACTAAAGTCCTTAGTTTATATTAAGGCTCACTCTTTAGGTCATATGGTTCTAAGTTTTTGTTTTTGTTTTAAGTTTTATTGTGGTAACATTATATATTATAAATTTTCTCATTTTAACCACTTAACATGATTTCACTCAGCATGAGGTCTTCAAGGTTCATCCATGCTGTAGCACATACATGTGCTTTTGCCACAACCTGCCTTCCTCCAGCCCCTGCTTCCACCTGCTCCCCCACCTTTGGGGACCTTTGCCAAACCAACCTCCAGTCTTAAACTTTAAATATTACTTCCACAGGAAGACTTCTTTGATCTCCCACACCAAGCTGGGTCGCCCTAGTTAAATGTGTTTCACAGCCCCCTTTACCATTACTTCCTAGCATTTATCATATTTATAATGAAGTAGTTATTTGCATAATTATTTGTTTAATATTTTTTACTAATTCCCCGAGAAATGTAGGCTTCTGGAAAGCAGTGCAGTCAGCCTTATACCCCACTCTTTGCCTGTATGTCCTTAGATGACCCAGATGGTCAAATGGATGGATCTGCAGTGATATTGCCCCTTCTCTCCCTCCCTGGCTGGCTGCTCCTTTCCCCATCTTGACCCACTTCCATGCATCCTCCAAACCACAGACAGATATCTTCGAAAATGTGAACCTTGATCATGTAATTTTCCTACTTAAAAACACTTAACACCTTCCCTTTTGCCGAAGAAAGAAGTTTAAACTTCACTCGGCTACTGAGTCTGGTCTCATTTTTTAAACAAGCTCAACCAGGCAATTCTAAGTTCTTGACACATTTAACTGAACTACTCTTAGTGCCTGGAAGGGGTCATTCCTCTGTCCTCTGTTTCACATGCTTTAGCTCTTGCTGCCTCTTCTGTCTAGAATGAATCTCCACCCCTTACCTTTAGCACTTGTCT
>PVKY010009637.1:0-13188 GCA_004027775.1 Bradypus variegatus
CCAGGCCCTGGATCGAGCTGCTCCTGAAGCAGCAGGCCCACGGGTCTCTCCGCACGTGCCAGCGTCCCCTTTGCCTGAGGTGCCCTGGGTTGGGTTTCCTGCCCCTTATAACCCAAAGGAAAGAACCGGCACAGAAGGTACCTCTCTCACGGAGGAGCGAGGCTGAGCCGAGTGGCACTGACCTGGCGTACAGGTGACCAAGTGTGATCTCAGATGCCGCACACGTGTGCCCGACACCTGGGCTCACTGGCCCCAGCCCAGGACCCCCGGCCTCCGCTGGTTTCCTTCCCGCCAGGGCCCTGCGCCCCCCACTCAGCTCTCTGGGCGCTGGCCGCGGACTTGGCTAATGCAGAATTCACTGATACCCTCCTGGGACAGGGCCAGTGGGGTTGCCCAGCATGCACCCCCAGCCCGGCCTCTGCACGTTTCCCTGAAAAGGAGTGGGCCTCCAGGAAGCATGCGGAGTTGTTCCCAGAACCATAGCTATGAAATGTTGACAGGAAGAACTCCACGCAGAACTGACGCCCTCCTGGTTCCATTGTCAGAACCAGACGACACTTCCCGGGAACACCACCAAGCACATGGGGCTGTCACGAAACGGAGGCAGCAGTTCCTCGCTCCCACGACAGACACTGCGATTAAAACCCCACAGAGCCCTTTCAGATGGGGAAGCTGGAGAGGCTCCTTCGACCCAAATAAATCTTATTATTCCTTTGCACAGAAGTGTCAGGGGTCAAAGCAAAAGCCTTCAGGATGGGCGTGGAATGCTCACCGTGAAAGGACACACAACAGCTAAAGGCACCAATAGGCAAGTTCCACTCTCCTGCCGGCCCCAAATGACATGTCCATGTGTGGGCCCAGGGGCCTGGGGCCGTGGCTGTATCTGGAAAAGGGCTTTGCTCGTCCTGGGTCATGGGGCATGGGGAGGTAGGGGCTAAATCCGATGACAAGTGTCTAAGAGACTCTTAAGACGAGGAGGGAGACGGTCGCCTGGAGATGTGGCAGAGGTGGAGGGACGCGGGGCAGGCCACAGAGCACCTGGGGCACCAGGGGCCGCAGAGGCAGGACGGAGCCCTTGGAGCCTGTGGGGAGTGCAGGCTGCCCACACCTGGATTTTGGACTGTGGCCTCCGGATCTGGGAGAGAACAGATCCAAGCTCAGCATGGGGAACTTCTTACGTCAGCCACAGGGAACTAACACACTCTGTTTCTCAGTCTTTCTTCTCGTTACTAACTGGAAGAGAACCACACCCAACATGTAAGAGTCAAACTGCCCAATGCCAAGGAAGGAGAGAGTTCTGAGAGCAGCAAGAGAAAGCAACGTGTTGTGTACAAGGGAGTTCTAGTAAGACTAAGTGCCAATTTCTCACCAGAAACCACGGAGGCAGGAGGGCAGTGGGCAGAAATACTTAAAGTGCTGAAGGAAGACAAATGCCAGCCAAGAATCTTATATCCAGTGAGAATTCCTTTCAAAAATGCGGGAGAGACCAAGACATTTCCAGATAAACAAAAGCTGATGGAGCTCGTCACCACCAGCCCTGTCCTTGGAGCAGTGCTACAGGGGGTTCTCCAGACTGGAGGAAAGGACACCGAACAGTGGGCTGAAGCAGCAAAAAGAAATACAGACCTGCAGTAAATGTAACCAGACGGGTAATGATAAATGCCATGATAGTGTATTGCATTCTTTTGTAGTAATTTCAGTTTTTATTTCTTACAGGTTCTAAAATGCAAATACGTAAAAAGTAATGACAAATCCATGCTTCCGGACATTAAATGTATAAAGATATCATTTGAAACAAGTACAACAAAAAGGGGTGGCGGTGGTGGTACAGGAACGGTGTTTGTGTATGTTATTGAAGTTAAGCTGCTATCGACTCAAACATGATCGTTATAGACTTAGGAAGAGGAATTTAAGCCCCATGGGAACTCCCAAAAAAGTCTCTGAAAAACACATTCAACAGGAAATAAGAAGGGACTCAAAATGGGACACTACGAAAAATAAAATGAATGTGAAAGTAGGAATTAACAGAACAACTGAGGAAGAGAAAATGTGTAAGACTTACTAAGGCCAAGGAGCAGAATGCCAAAAGAAAGCCCTGCATTATCAGAAGCAACTTTAAATCTAAGTGGATAAAACTCCCCAGTCAAAACCAGATTGGCAAAATAGATAAAAAAGCATGACCCAACTATCTGCTGTATACAAGAAACTCACCTTAAATTCAAAGATACAGGTAGGGTAAAAGTGAAGTTAGGCAAGAAAAAGAAATTAAAAAAGACATCTAAATTGGAAAGGAAGAAACAAAATTTTCCATATTTGCAGATTACATGATTCTATCTATAGAAAATCCTGGAAAAATCCATAACAAAGCTACTAGAGCGAATAAATCGTCAAAGGGGAGGGGTAGAAGATCTTCAGATTGTTTATAGCTAGTGTTTCTATACCCAAGCTATAAATAATCTGAAGAGTAAGCAAGAAAAAAAATCCATTTACAATAGTAACTAAAAGAATCAAATATCTAGGAATAAATTTAACAAAGGATGTAAAGGACTTAACCCAGAAAACTACAAAACATTGCTAAAAGAAATCAAAGAAGACCTAAATAAGTGGAAGGATATTCCATATTCATGGACTGGAAAACTAAATATCATTAAAATGTCAATTCCACCCAAAGCAATTTACAGATTCAAAACAATCCCAATCAAAATTCCATCAACCTTCTTTGCAGACATGGAAAAGCCAATCACCAAATTTATATGGAAGGGTAGGGGGCCTCAAGTACCCAAAACCATCTTTAAAAAGAAGAATGAAGTTGGAGACCTCATACTTCCCAACTTTAAAACTTACTATAAAGCTGCTGTAATCAAAAAAGCAAGGCACTGTCACAAGAACAGATCATACAGAACAATGGAATCTAACTGACAGTTCAGATGAACCCTCCCATCTATGGCCAATTGATTTTTTACAGCATGCCAGGTCCACGTGAAGGGGAGAGAACAGCTTCTTCAATAAACGGTGCTGGGAAAACTGGATTTCCACACACGCGAGAATGAAGGGGGACTCCTACCTCCCACCATGTACAAAATTAACTCAAAACGGATAAAAAACCTAAATATAAGAAATAAAAGTATAAAACACCTAGAATAACAAGGAAACACCTTCAGGTCCATGCATTAGGCAGTGGTTTCTTAGACTTTACACCAAAAGCACAGCAACAAAAGAAAAAAATATTTCTACAGACTACATCAGAATTAAAAAAAAAACTTCTTTGTGTGCATCAAAAGACTTTACCACAGAAGTAAAAAGACAACCTATGTAATGGAAAAAAATATTTAGAAATCACAAGTCTAATAAGGGCTTAATATCCAGAATATATAAGAAATCCTATAGCTCAATAATAAAAAAAACCCAGTTTTTAAAAATGGAGAAAAGACTTGATACTTCCCCAAAGAAACTATATAAATGGCCAAAAAGCAAGTGAAAAGATGCTCAACATCATCAGCCAATAGGGAAATGCAGATCAAAACCATAAGATAACATTTCACATCCACCAAAAATTTAAAAAAAGGGAAATAGCAAGTGCTGGAGAGGACGTGGAGAAATAGAAACACTCGTTCTTTGTTGGTGGGAATGCAAAATGGTGCAGCCTCTATGGAAGACAGTTTGGTGGTTCCTCAGAGAGTTAAGTATACAACCACCATATGACCTGGCAATGACACTTGTAGGTACATACTCAAAGGAACTGAAAGCAGGGACTCCAACAGATAGCGTACACCAACATTCACAGAGGCACTATTTACAATTGCCAAAAGATGGAAGCGACCCAAGTGTCCGTCGACCCATGGAGGGATAAACAAAATGTGGTCTGTCCATACAATGGAATATTATTAGGCTGTAAAAAGGAATGAAGTCCTGATACATGCTACAATATGGATGAACCTTGAGGACCTTACGTTGAGTGAAATAAGCCAGACACAGAGGAAAAATATAGTTTGATTCATCAAGTCAGAAACTAGATTACAGAGGTGGGGTAAGAGATGGGGTAAGGGATGGGGAATTAATGATTAAAGGATACAGAGTCTCTTTCAGGATGATGAAAAGTTTTGGTAATAGATGGGGGTGATGGTAGCATATATGAAAAAAGTAATTAACAGCATTGAACTGTATATCTGAAAAAGTGGTTAAAAGCAGAAGTTTTGTGTTGGGTATATGTTAACAGAATACAACATTCTAAAAACCACAGAGCTCTACAACAAGAGGACCCTAACGTAAAGTACGGAGTACAGCTAATAGGATAACGGTAAGTATAATTACAGCACTATGCTTCATCAGTTGTAACAGATGTAGGTCCCACGGTAGTTCCAGGGGGTCCACGTGGTCCCCCAGCCTGTGCCCCCCCACTCTCCCCACCCCCCAGAGCCGGCTCAGCCCTATCCAGTGCCTCTGCGTCTGCACTTCCTCACCCTCATCGTGAAGCCCCGAGGTCTGGGACCGAGTGCCCTCCGACACACTGTGTGGCTGTGGGATGGGGGCATGGTTCACAGGGATCTGCCACCCATAAGGCAGGCGCGCGGCCACACCCCACCCCCGTGTCCCCCAGACCCACCTGGTGTCAGCTGGCTGGATACCATGCAGGTAGCAGTGCAGCGAGCGGTAGAGGAGGCCCACGGCGGTGGTCCAGGCTGTGGGGAAGCACAGGTTCAGAACCCGTCCGCTGCACCGGTATCGAGCCCCCAGCCTGGTCCCCACGCACCCAGCGCTGGGACAGCCTCCAGGGAAGACGCCAGGACAAGGGGTGGCAGCAGGCTTGCGCTGGGCGAGTAGAGAGCCCGAGTGCAAGCTCCACTGGTGACGGGAGCCCCCTCTGTGCTTTGCCCGCCCCGCCCCCCCCACCACACAGATGCGACAGCTCCCTGCAAGAACGAGCCCCCTGGGGGCAATGCGGCCCTCGGAGAGCAGGGGGCTTCCATGGGGACAGACGGCCAGGGCCAGCCTGCAGTTTCTACAGCTTCACAGCAACGAGCAAGGAAAGAGGTGCGGGGTTTACAGGCGGCAGCAGCCACCCAACCGGCCTCTGTGATAGGGCGCCGTTGAAGAAGGGGTCACACACTTTGTGCTACTTCACCGCAGTAGCTTCCAGAGGACGCTGTGGAGGGAGCCGCTGGCTGGGGGGGACGGGGCAGGCGTGCGGGATGCTGAGTTTCCAGAGCAGCAGCAGCGTTTAAATCTCGTAGTGACCTTGTGAGGCAGGTGCCGCTCTTGCCCCCATTTCCGCAACAAGGAAACTGAGGCATGGCCCGGTGGTTCAGGCACCCAGAGTGGCCCTGGGCCTCCCACCTGGTTTCTGCTGTGGGCCCTGAGCGCATGGGGGGCACGGTGCCAGCTTATGTCCCCACATTTCCCCAGAGCCGGGCACACCTGTGGTCAAGGTGGGCGAGACAGCTGAGGGGGCCCCCGAGGAGCCCTCGCTGGGGGACAGGCGATGGCCCAGAAGACGCACACCAGGCTCCTACACGGCCAGGCTGGCCCTGCTCCCCAACCCCGAAGGTGGAGCCCAGGAAGGCCACATTGCTGGGAGGCCGAATCCCCCACTCCCGTCTGATGGCCCGCAGCCCCCAGCCCCCAGTGGGGAGGGAGACCCTGGGGAGGGCCCACTCCTCAGGCACCACAGGGGCCGTCCCTGCAGCCAAGGTGGACAAGCTGCCCGGCCCAGGATGCCCCAGGTCCAAGAGAATTCCCGGAGACCCCTTGCCACATGCTCACGACAAGACTTGCCTTGGCCCTGCGGGAGTAAGCCCAGGGTCCCTGGACGACAAGCCCTCAGTGGGCCAGAGGCAGCCCTGGGAAGGACCCATCTATTGATGTCTGGCCAATTAGGAGCCGTGGAGCTTTGGAGGACGTGGGGTGTCCTTCACCATGGGCCGGAATCCTCCAGCGAGCGGGTTTACAATGCAGCTCGCCAGGCCCTGGCCTTGGCTCACAGGGCTGGAGCAGGGCCGGGACTCTGCATTGCTCTCTGAGGGGGACAGCCCGCAGGGACGGGCGAGGGGCCGGTGGACAGCCCCCAGCACTCACCTGGGCTGTGGAAAGCCTCCTGCGGGATCTCGATGTAGCTGTGGCCCCACGCTGGGAAGCGGAACCTGGAGGAGTTGATGGCCTCGGGCAGGACTTGGGCCACCGAGAACTCTGGAGAACAGCCAGGGAGGAAGCTGCAGTCAATAAAACCTACAGCCTGGAGAGGTCTGGGCTGTTAAAACCCCATCTGCTTCTTTATAGTCAGCAGAACAAGCTTCCTGGGAGGCATAATCACCTTTAGAAAGTGACAACCTCAAGAATGAAGAGCCAGAGGGAGGTGGGAGCAGGTGGCCAAGCTTGGCCCTCCCGCCCCTCCGCAGCCCCCGGCTCTCGCCCCTCAGAGATGGCGCCTGGGCTCTGGGGGACCCCACAGGCCAGGAAAGCCAGGACCCCTGCCCCCAGCCCCTCAGCCATGGCACTGGGGTAGGTGTTGGAAGACAGCGATGGAGGCCGAGACTTCAGGTCATTCCCAAGTACGGCTGCAGGCAGCAAGGGAGGCTTTGGAAAGAGAAGCTTCCAGAGCAGAGGCACGGTGGGCAGGGGTCAGGGGCTCTGGTGGTGGGGAAGCTCAGCCTCCCTGCCCCGCACCCACTCGGGAAGCCGATCTGGCCTCGCCCTCCTGGCGTGCCCGGCTGTGGCTGCCGTGGTCCCGCGCGCCCACCCCCCGCCCGCCCGACCCCGCCGACTACCTACCTGCCATGGGCCAGGAGCCTGTGAGGAAGACGGGCACCCCGGCCACCTGCAGGTTGTAGGTGATGTGCCCCAGGACCGTGTCGATGGTGCGGATCAGGCCCAGCACGGCAGCCTCGTCCTGGGGACGGAGCAGACCACAGCCGTGAGACGGGTGCACAGCAGCCACCCCAGGCCGGGCTCCCTGCGCACCCACCTCTCCTCCAAGGGCCCCGCCGGGCCAGCTCTCTTCACCCACGACCACACAGGGTTAGGGTTAGGGTTGTGGGGTGACCACAGAGGGGTCACACAACCTGGCTGGGCCCTCGAGCACACACACAGCCCCTGCTGTCAGCCCCAGACCCCAGCCGCCAGCTACCGGCCTCCTATGCTGACACTCGGGGTGACTGAGGGCCCGCAGCCAGGGAGCAGATCCTGGCTCTGCTCCTAGCTCGCCAGGGGCCTTCGGCCAGTCTCCTCCCTCCGCGTCCCCTTCTGCTCAGTGAGGAGGGGGCGCAGGCCCCGGGCCCCCAGCAGGTCCACCCTCCTCTCCATGAAGGGCTGGGCACTCCGGAGGTCCCGCACCCCAAGGCGTCTCTGGCCCCTCGGCCTCCTGGCACCTCCTTCTCCTCCCAGGCCCTCCTCCCTCACTCTGCACCCCCAGACAGGCTGTCCCCGAGAAGGTGGGGTCCCTGCAGGTCCACGGTCCTGAAGCAGCTCAGGGCCTGGCTCCGAGCTCAGCGCCCACGTGCTCACCGGCTGACCGTCCTCCCCATCAGTCACATCTACAGGGGGGGTGGGTCCCCTCCTCCTCCCCAGGATGCAGAGGCCCTCAGGGGGCTCCTCTCCCCGCACCCCCTGTCCTCCGGCCTGTGCTGAGAAGACGTCTGTCCACTGCTGGGCTGCCTCAGTGTCCTCCCACCCACACACCCCTGGAGAGCGAATGAGCGGGAAATAGAGCACCGAGGCCAATTTTCAAAGTCTTCTTTGGAGCCCATGGCCTGACACCAATCCGCCACGCTCCTTCAAGCACGTGGAGACTGGGTCCTGGCAGGCGTGGCTAATTCTCAGGTTCTGTTTAACGCGGCTCAGAGTCGGCCTACGACAGCAGATTCATGGTAGTTCGTATCAGCAGCAGAGCACTCAGAAAAAGCCAATTTAGCAAGATTCAGAAATCCCTGAATCCTGGCTGGCTGTCCTCCTGGGGTTTCCCAGGCTGCAGCTTTGTACAGGAACTTCCCCTGCAACTGTGAGCTCTGGAGGGCTCTGCTTGCTTCTAAAAGCATTTGCTGACAGCTGGCAAGGTGCCAGTACTAAACCCATTACCCTATTTTTCTCCTCTTGCCATTTCGTTCGAACAAGTTCATCTCTAGGGTGATCTCAGTAAGGATGAGAGAACGAGGTATCATTTCTGCCTCTCGAATGGGAAAATACTGTTGAAGACCCCGAGTGTTTGGAGGGTTCAGGAGAATCAGGACTTTCCTCTCACTCTGCTTGGCTGGGGCCCCTCAGGGCCAAGGCAGTTGAAAGTGCTCTCACCCCTCTCTGGCCTTGCACAGAGCCCCCGGGAGCCACCTGGCAGACAGCAGCAGCACCAGGTAGACACAGCCAAGATCCACACATCACCAGGTAGACAGAGCCAGGATCCCAGCATCACCAAGTAGACAGAGCCAGGGTGCCCACATCACCACATAGACAGAGCCAGGATCCCCACATCACCAGGTAGACAGGGCCAGGATCCCTGCCATCACCAGGTGGACAGAGCCAGGATCCCCACATCACCAGATGGACAGAGCCAGGATCCCAGCATCACCAAGTAGACAGAGCCAGGGTGCCCACATCACCATATAGACAGAGCCAGGATCCCCACATCACCAGGTAGACAGGGCCAGGATCCCCGCCATCACCAGGTGGACAGAACCAGGATCCCCACATCACCAGGTGGACAGAGCCGGGGTGCCCACATCACCAGACAGACAGAACCAGGATCCCCACGCCACCAGGTAGACAGGGCCAGGATCCCCGCCATCACCAGGTAGAGCCATGGCCCATCAACCACCATTGGACTTTGCAAGAGCAAGAAGTAAACGGTGCTAAGCCACAGAGGTTCATGGGTCTATTTGTTACTTCAGCATAGCCTAGTTTATCCAGACTAATTCAATGATTTAACATCCTTGGAAAATGTTCTTGACATAATTAATGGGAAACAGGTTAAACCAGATTTACAGTATGTTTGCAAAACATACATATATATGAGGGAATCGAAAAATAGATCAGAAGTGCTACATACGAAAGAGTTAACAATTATCTTCCAGCCTTAGGATTTCAAGTGATTTTTATTTTCTGTATTTCTTTATTATTTGCATTTTCTAACTTCCCTACATCATACTTATTGTTTTATTTTTTTATAAGTAAAATCAGTTAAGGTTATCTTTTAAAGTAAATAAAAAATTACTCCACTCGCCTTTCTAGTAATTTGGAGTAATTAGTACAGAAAAAAATCTTTTTTAACACTTACAATCATTAAGCCCATAGTCCCACATGTTCTACTTTTTTCACTTAATCCAGTGATTAAACCTCAAACATGCTTTGTTATTACCATACAAGAATGACGTGATGGTAAAAATGTGTTATCTAAAAGGATAAGCAAGCCTCCACCAAATGTACATTCCTTGTGAGGAAATCCAAGCGTTTCTCTGCTGACTGAGGACAGGAACTCATGTCACTGATGCTCACAGAATCCTCGGGCTGCAGAGAAGATGAAGCATTTTCTGTCGGTTGTACAGCCAGGCAAATGAACACTAATATCAGGGCTCAGAGATGCAGCATTCCTTTTGTAAATGTTAATTGGGCCACATCATGCCACTTACAGGAAGACAAATGGATCCCAAGGTACATACATTCGAAAGATCAAATTGTTCTTGTCTCTTACCTCTGAAACAGCACTCCAACTGGGCAGTAGAAACAGGTGGTCCACGGTTTTCAAGAAGGTCTAAACACAGACAAAATGACACTGCTTAGATATATCCATAAGCTGCAATATCTTAAGACCTCCAGTGGTTGCCACAACTCACAATATGTCTCCACCAGCCACTGACTCAGTTTTTCAAACACTAGTAACAAAAATAGCTCATTTTAGCACAGGAGGATGTATTTTACAAAGCCTTTGCCTAGATGTTGTCTTATTTGCTCTGACAACCTTGTAAAGTCAGTGGTAAGTGTCTAGATGTGAGAAGGAACCCTGCCCAGCTGTGGCCGGGAGGACTTCGGTAAGGCCTGCTAAGTGCAGGAGTCAATGGACGGATGTGTGGATGGATGGATGGATGGATGGACGGATGTGTGGAAGGAAGGATGGATGGACGGACGGATGGATGGATTGATGGATGGATGCGTGGATGGGTGGATAGATGTGTGGATGGATGGATGGATGGATGGATGGATGTGTGGATGGGTGGATGGGTGGATAGATGGGTGGATGGGTGGAAGGATGATGGATGGATGGATGGATGGATGGATGGATGTGTGGATGGGTGGATAGATGGGTGGATGGGTGGATAGATGTGTGGATGGATGGATGGGTGGATGTACAGACGGATGTGTGGAAGGAAGGATGGATGGATGGATGGATGGATTGATGGATGGATGTGTGGATGGGTGGATGGGTGGATAGATGGGTGGATGGATGGATGGATGGATGTGTGGAAGGATGGATGGATGGATGGATGGATGGATGGATGGATGGATGGACGATGGATGGATGGATGGATGGGCAGATGTGTGGAAACATGGATGGATGGATGGATAGATGGATGGATGTGTGGATGGGTGGATGGGTGGATAGATGTGTGGATGGGTGGATGGGTGGGCCATGACCTCCTGAATATGCTTCTCTCGGGTGAGAAGCCTGGCTGATGTTAAACCACGTGTGCATTTGGCTCTGACCTTTCCATAAAGCAGAAGTCACTGGGGCCCCTTGCAGTTGGCCTACAAATTCTAAAAAATCAAAATGAGCTTCCAGCATTTTCAAACTGGGAGATTTAAAATGAAAACAGGTGGACTTTCTGCTTCTTCTGAAAAGAGTTGAAGCCTGGACAGCTCTCAGCCCACATTCCCACATGGCCACAATTGACCGAAGCTGAAGAGCAGCCACCTCCCTCTCCAGGTGCACGTCCCCAGCTGCCCCATCCCCAGTGCGCCCCATTGTCTTGCACCTGGTCTGTCTCTCTCATTTGTGTTACTCCTAGAAGCTTTTCATGTTCGTCTCCTACTACAGAAACCAGAATTCAACTTACAGTCTGACCTAAATCTCCCATCTTTCCACCAAACTGCCATCTTCACAGAAGGCTGCTTTCTTTTCAGACTCTTAGGCACTGAATAGTTAAAGAAAACGTCAGCAGAATGCCTCACTCCTTCATTTTTAACGAAAGGCCTCAAGCATCAACGATGAAGAACAGTCATGCTCTCGCTGGGCTTGAGGTCCGATGGGTGGAGTGTATAATCTACACCAGCAATCAACAAACTCTTTCATCCAGGGTCACAGTAAACACTTCAGGCCTTGTGGACACAACAGTTTCTGTCCCAACAACTCAAATCTGCCAACGCAATGTGAAGGCAGCCAAAGACGTTCCAAAAATGAATGAGCACGACTGTGTTCCAATAAGACTTTATTTACAAAAACAGGCAATGCACCTGATTTGCCAGAGGGCTGTAGTTTCCTGACTGTTAACCCAGCACAGTGCTGTCCAACAGAAATATTATACAAACTATACTTGTCATTTTAAATTTTCTAGTAGCCACATTAGAAAGGTAAAAAGAAAAGAGGTGGAACTAATTTTATTAATATGATTTAACCGAATAGAGCTAAAATATTATCGTTACAACACATCATCAACATGAAAATTATTAGATATTTTACATTATTTTTTGTACAGTGTGTGAAATCTAGCATGTGTGTGTGACAATCACAGCACATTTCTACTTGGACCAGCCACAATTCTAATGTCTAAGAGCCACATATGGCTAAAGATGACCTAACTGGACAGCACCAGAAATGAGCCCTTGTCATTCTCCTTCCAGCTGCCTCTTGGTGGTGCTGAGAAGTAAGGACATCATGGAAAATGGGATAATGGATGCCAAAGATTTTATTTCTGAAGTTTCCTGCCAAATCAGCCCCAGAGATCAGAGGAGTCCTGGGTAAATCTGCCTGACTCATCTCTAGGACAGCCAGGGGCAGGCGCCTCAGCCTGGGTGCACACCGGAGCTCGCAAGCTGATGGTCCACAAGCCAAATCTGCTGCACATGATGGCTTTTTAGATAGCTGCCCACTTTTAAAAATTGGAGATTTGCCATTTAAAAAATCGGTGTTTGGGCTTCCCTTGAAAACTCAGAAGAGGTCACCCTAAAGGGTCAAGTCTGGTGGGTCTGAGCCGCTAGCTGCTGCTCCCTGCGGATGAGCTCAGTGCCTTCCAGGGTCCCAGTCCTACCACTTCCTCATATGACGCTTACTTTACTTGTCTCTGAAGGCACCTGAGTTTGCATGTCTGACACCGTTGGGGTGAACTGAGATGGAGAAAGAGCAGCAGGGAAAGAGGAAGTTACCAAGCTTGTAAGAAGGTGTTTCCTACATAGACCTGCACTGAATTCTGTGTTCCACGATGGACATCTCTTAAAGGGTATAGAGAGGCCTCCACCTTCTACACACCTCCCAGATGCAGGACCCCGTCCCCAGTCCCAGGGCTGGCCTGGCAGACAGCAGAAGCGCCCCGGCCTCGGGTGCTCGCCTGCCTGGCCTCGGCGCTGATTCTCGCTCTGCTTCTTCCCCCCACGCCATTCCCACCGAACACACTGCCCATTATTCCCGGGGCTGCCGCCGGCTCTCCACGGCCGCTCGCCTTTATGCACAGCTTGCGGAACTGACGGCTGTCACCTGTGAAACTGCACGTCTCACGGCCGCCACAGTGCCGGGCGCGAGGCAGAGCCTTCCAATTAGCGACATGCAAATAAGGGAGCCGGGCCGGGTGGGCTTGAGGCGGAGCCCCCCCCACACACACACACTCGGAGACCCTGCGTTCCAGTCCCACCCGGGGCAGGACACAGACCTCAGGGCCGGCGCCTCCAGCTTCCTGGAGGAGAACACGCCGCGGGCTGCGCGCGCCGGGAGGACAGGGACAGGGACAGGCCCGGTTGTCCCCGCACCCCAGCGCCTGAACAGAGGGTGCGGGACAAACGCTCGGTGCACGCGCCAGGGAGCCCCGAGTGCGCAGCTTCGTGGTCCGTCACAGGCGCCCCGCCCCGGGCTCTAACGAGTCACACCCACTCGCCACCCCTGCCCTGCACGCTAGCAACAAGGCCCCACCGTCCGCCAGCCCGGGGGTCGTGTGCGCGGCACGCCCACTGTTCAGGGGCTGGTGACGGCGCCAGCAGGGGAGGTTATTAAGTGCCGACTGC
>PVKY010009638.1:0-13175 GCA_004027775.1 Bradypus variegatus
GCTTTAGAGTCGAGCCCTTCCTGCCACTTCCAGCGCCTGTCTTGTGGCCTCCATGCTGTCTGCCTTCACAGCACCATCCCCTCTGCCTCTCCCTTACAGGGATGCTGCCGCCGGAATCTGGGCTCCAGACCCTCCAGGGCACCCTCACCTCGAGACTCTTGGTTCCCCATAGGGATCTTTCCGGACCACACTGCACCCACAGGTTCTGGGACTGGACACGGCTGAGCCCCTTGGGGGCGGTGCCCTCACTGTCCATCCTCAGCACCGCCCAGGGGCAGGACCACGGGGTCAGGAGCTGCTGCCCGGAGGGGCCTCAGAGCTGCCCCTGCCTCCATGCAGAGCCTGCCCCCTCAGTCCTAAAGGCCACCCCGATCCCGCCCCAGCAGCCTCTGCCCTGGCTTTAATGCCACCGGCGTTTCATTTCTTGAACAGTCGTCACTCATTGCTATCACCCAAACCACGAGGAGGCTGAGCCTCGTCCGGCTGTGTCCACAGCAGCTTGCAGCCGACCCTGGGCGGCACGTCTGGAACTGGGGGCAGGGGACGGGAGGCACAACAGGACGCCAGAGGAACAGGAGGTGGCCCTTGCCCCAAAGGCACCGTCTCGGTGGGAACACAGTGGGGGTGGAGGGGGTGTGGAGGGAGACCAGGGCCCTCAGCCCCTGCAGAGAGCACCCCGGGACCTGACAGTGCCAATGAAGCATGGCCGGCCCGGGAGCCCAGGGGCTGTGCGTCTGGGGGTCTCGGCGCCGTGTGGTGGGGGAAGGGTCTGCCCTGTTCATCACCGGGAACAGGGCCTGATGGACACAGGACATATTGACTGAGAACCAACAGCAACTCAAGACTCGAGCAAATCAGTCCTCAAGAGAGAGGCTTAAAAAGATCCACTCGTGAAGGAGGGGGCGGTGAACGGCTTTGGGCAGCCCCTGTCCCCCTGGAAAGCCTCCCTGGCCCCACTGCCCCCCATGCCAGGGCCGTCTCTGGGGAGACCCAAGCACAGGGAAAGCGCCTCAGGCGTCCTCGGGGCTTGGCAAGGTCCAGGAGCCCATCTGCACAGAGAGCTGACATCCGCCGGCACCACACACCTGCCCCCTGCGGCCTCTGCTCGCCAGCTCCTGGGGTGCCACACTCGTCTGCGGGATGACTCAACATCCCGTCCCCCCTCTCAGAGCCTCAGGGCACCGCCAGGCGCCACGTGAGTGCTCAGGGCCGCGGGGCCAGCTGGGGGCTGTCTCTGAGCAGAGGTGCCCTGCACGGGGCAAGGCGGGCAGGAGCAGCCGGCAACGCCCTCCGACCCCTGGGCCAGGGGAGGGCAGGGCCGTCTGTGTCCCTCGGCTCCAACCTGCCATGGGCGCGGGCAGTGGGGTAACGACGCAGCCATCGCTGTTAGCTGAGAAGCAACTGATCGCTCTGCCCCTTGCTCCTAAGAGACGTAACCTGCATTCAGGTTTGAAATAAAGACTCAGAGCACACGCAGCCCGAGCTCAGACTCCCACTAAGAAACTGCTGATCCCGTCAGCTTGGCTTCCGCACACAGAGCTGGCAGGAGGTGGTTCGGAGCCCGCAGGGACCCCGTCCTCGCTCAGTACCTGCCACGAAGCTGTCGGCGAAGCCAGCCAGGCCCGGTGGGGCAGGGTTGGCACCTCTGGACCACCTTCCCACCCCGGCTCTCCACCCAGGAGCCAGACCCCATGGAGCCCGTGCTCAGCCCAACCCAGGCGAGGGGGTGTCGCCCGGCCAAACTCCCCTCGCTGGGCAGCGCCAACCCCATGAAGGCGAGACGTCTCTCAGCGGATCGATTCCTTTCCCTAAAACACGGTGTGCGTGTTCACTCTAGTCCCTGCGCCCGCTGCCCGGCCCCTGCGTGCCCCCTGCGCCCGCTGACCACTCCCGCCCGGCCCCGGCCGCACTTGCCTCGTCGTCGTGCACCAGCTCCTTCTTCACCACCTTCATGGCGTAGACCTGCGCGCTCTTCTTCAGCCGCACCAGCAGGACCTTGGCGTAGCTCCCGCGCCCGATGACCCTGATCAGGTCGAAGTCCTGCAGCCCGAGCCCCGGAGATATTTTGATTCCGTCCATCCCATCGATAACTGGCTTAAGGTCCTGAGGGAGAGAGATTCGGGACAAAAGACGATGGAAAAGGGGAAACTCCCGCGAGATTGCGGGAATTATGCCCCATCCGCTCCGGCTACAGCCTTGCCTCGCGGTGTGAGGACCCTCACCCCACCCAACTCAGAAACGAAAACCAGGGACGAGAGAGTGTGGCGCTTCTGAAGGAAGAGCAAGAAACCCAGAAGCCCCTCCTTTCCACAGACCGCGGCTCCGGTCCCGCAGAGCGGGGTGGGGTGTCGGGGCCCTGGCCTCGCCGGCCGGGCTGAACAAATAACCACAGGGCGCAGACACACCCCTGTGCTGTCCGGGCCGGGCCACCCAAGCTGCCTGGCTCTGTCTGCACCCAGACTGTTCCCAGGAGGGCATAAAGCGCAACCCACTAATGTCCGCAAAGGTTTGCAAACCCCAGAGCAAGTACGAGAAACACACCGAGAAAGAGAAAGGTGGTCCAACCAAGAACATTTCTGCAAATTATTTCTGGCAAGTATATTTGTGGTGCAGGAAGGAGGCGACTGCGAGAGGTTGTTTTGTTCAATGAAATGGATTCTGCTATCTAAGGGCTTCTGCCGTTTCGGACACAGGATAACCAGTCAGAAAATTCTAGAGTCCTGGAGGGTGGCATTTGTCGGATACTTTGGGAAAAGCCAGGCCTTTGCACAGCAGAGCCATTTCTTGAGGTTTATTTGAACAGGCTAAGAATGGCAGCTCGGGTTTTCTTGAACAATCGAATCCTGCACCGTTGATCTCCGAGCCGCCCACAACCCACCATCTCGTTTAGGAGGGTCGTTGCATCCTCCCCACACCTGGTCCACGCTGAGTCTCCAGAAGGCCCCAGGTGAGCTAAGGAAATTTAAAAAGCACTCGGGAGCATCAGTGGCTCTTTCCACACTCACCTCAGAATCGTCTTTGATGCTGTCATGTTTCCGGGTTGAAGAAATGTAAGCAACTGGGAGAGAAGGAGAGAGAGCATTACGGTGCCGCCAGGAACAGGGCCTGGGTGTCCCCAGGCCTCGGATGACCACACTTGGGGCAGAGCTGCAGACAAACACCTCTGACCTATGAGGGTCCTGGGGAGATGAGTGCTCCTGGGCCCCCCAAGCTGCTGGCCTGGGGCCTCTGGGGTGGCCGGGGGACCCGTGTTTGACTCAGCTGGCAGGCACGAGCCATCGAGATTGGTGCCTAGTCTTCCGGGCTTTTCTCTAAGAGCAGGCAGAGGGATCAACGCATGGAGAGATGGGTGGGTGGATGGATGGACAGATGGGCAGAAGGATGAATAATGGGCAGGTGGAGGGAGGGAGAGAGGGAGGGATGGAGGGATGGGCAGTGGGTGGAAGTAGATACATGGGTGGGTGCAGGGTGGAGGGAAGGATGAAGGATGGAAGGTGGGTGGGTGGCTTAGCGGATGCAGGGATGGACAGGTGGTGGCATGGATGGATGGGTGGACGGATAGACAGTGGTGGGCAGAGGAGTGGATGGGGGGTGGGTGGTCCCTCAGGGGTGTCCCTGGTGTGAGATGCTGTTCGGTGCTTTATGCTCCGTGGTCTCGTCTGACCCCTCGAGGGCTCCGAGGGCACGAGCTCACACGGCTACCAGACGATGATCTACAGAGTTGGGCCGTTAGCCCCACTGGAGTTAAGACACCTCCTTTGGAATGCTCCCTAGCATTAAAAGTCTCCCAACACACACTCACACACACACACACACACACACACACACACACACACTCACACACACTCTCTCACACACACACACACTCTCACTCACACACACTCTCACACACACACTCACACGCACACACACACACACACTCACACACACTCACACACACAAACCCAAGAAACACAGCAGCAGTGCCGTGCCTGCTGTGCACCCTACACAGACACCACTCAGCAGAGCAGCAGGGTGTGGGGAGATGCCTGGGTGGGCTGGCAGCCTCTAAACCCCCTGAAGTCTGCACTCCCCCGAGACACCACCGTCCCCTGGCCCCCCAGCCCCGGGCCCTCACCCCCCGGGACCAGGCTGCTGTGCTCATGGACGGGGACCTGGGGAGCGGACGGGACCAAGGCAGGGCTGATCTTCAGAAAGGGGGGCCACGAGTCACCCCAGGGTGGGGGAGGCCTTGGGGCAGCCCCTACTTCCATCTGTGTCCTCGGAGGGCAGGTCTGCGTCATCCTTCTTGCCGTCTACTGGAGGCTCCTGGGAAGGCATGACAGAATCCTGCGGAGGGAGGCCGCTGTTACCAAGTGGCAACCACGCTACAATGTAGCACCTGCGGCCGCTTTGCACCTGCCAGGCTCTGCCCCACTGCTGCCCCCGCTGCACCTGCAGGGGACGCTGGGGTTACCTGAGCTCTCCAGGCAGGCCATGCTCGGTGCCTCAGCTGGAACCTTCCAGCAGGAGCCCACCAAGATCATTTACAGGCCACCTGGCCACGTGCCCAGCCCTTGCATCGGAACACCCCAAGCCAGCAGCTGCGTTTCTGAGCATGTGTGGGGCACACGGGGTTCTGCCACAGCTGACATCACAGCCCTGCCAGCCCGTGGGGGGTCTGGGTTCCGAGCCCGCCGAGCCTTGCCCGACACCTGACAATGCTCAGGGCCTCATTTCCGCAGGCTGAGGCGGTGGGTCCCGGCTGACGGGGTCCCCAGGAGGGCTGTGCCCATCTACCCCCACCCCAGCCCGGGTCAGGGGTCCACGCCCTAAGCCTTGGCACAGTCAGGGTGACCGCAGGATTCTGAGGGAGTCGTGTGAGCCCCTCAGGAGGCGCCCTTCCTCCCCAGGCCACACCCTGACACACACGGCTGTCTGCACACTGCGCCCGGGACGCGAAGCCACCACCACCCAGCGAGTCAGGGCCTCCTGCCGAGGTCGGGCCACAGGGCTGCCAGGCACCAGGGTGGGGGGGAGCAGAGCACGCAGCAGGACGAGCACGTGGGTGGCCGTGAGGCCTGCTAGAGGACGCTGGGGCTGGAAGCACCGCACGGCAGGTGGGGGCCTCCAACTTTCCAAGCAGCACAGAAACCCCGAGAGCTGCCTCACAGCTGGGACCCCCACCCTGGCTCACCTGGGAGTGACAGAGGGCACATACGGCCTCGGAAGAGTCCCGGAACTCAGGGGATTTGCAAGGGGAGGTTGGGAGGGGACACGGCCCCCAGCCTCCAGAAATTCCCCACCTTGGGGCTTGCCCATTGTCCTGGTGCCCGGGACGGCACCCCGCGCCCTCCCCGCTGGACGGGACAGCACCCCACACCCTCCCTGGCATAGGAGCAGCCGAGGGCCCCCCGGGCCAGCTGGCCATGGCGCGCTGCCCGCACCCGGGACTCACCATATGCTTCTTGCAGGTCAGCGGCACGAGCAGGTGGCAGCGTCTATGGACCAGGAGCCTGCAGTGGATGCACCGGAAGCCCTGCCGTCCGAGGCCCCATATCCTCTCGCTGCACTGGCCACAGTAGGCTCTCTGGGGACGAAGTGACAGCCGTTAGGATGGGCCCGGCCGGCCCACAGGTCCAGGCTCCACGGCGGTGGCTGGCCAGGAACTCTCTGCATTTTGCACCCATTTTGCTCAAAAGGTGGCCTCACGCTCAGGAGCAGGTGGTGCCGTCACCTTGTCACGGTCGGCACCAGTGCTGCAGCTTGGAGGCCCTCTGGGTCTGTTCAGGTGGAACCAACGGCCCAAGGAGGGGCTGGGGCCCTGTTCTGGGGGGTGGGGGGGAGAGGAGGCCCCACCAGGGGTGGGGCAACCCGGGACCCCACCATGGGCAAGGCCCTCATTGCTGGAGGGGTGGGCGATGGCCGGGTCTCAGCAGTTCCCGTCTGCCTGTCTGTCCACCCCTGCTCACCCGGAAGCTGCCCACGGAGCGCGTGGCCTCGGTGAGCATTCTGAACCGCGCTCGGGCTGCAGGTGGGCACCTGTGTTCTCCCAGTATTCTCAAGCCTTAACGTGATCAGCCTTTTTCCCCTTTGGTTCTAAACAATTTGAAATCCATGGAAACTCTTCTCAACAGCTTGTTGATGGTTTTGTGGACTTCTGAATGTTACAAAATGCACAAAAAGGATCATCCTCGAAACCTGGCTCCATGGTGCCAACTGTGCCCAGCGTTGTCTTCACAGGTGCCGCACACACCTGAGAGGATTTGCCAGTTGTTTCTCTCCCAGCAGTTTGTTTACATGTTTGGCCTTCCTTTGCCATCTCTTAAGAGTCTCACCTCACTCTTGAAGAGGAGTGAGTGGGCACACAGCCTTCACGAGCGTGAGAGAGCACCCTGCAGCTGGGGCCCGGCCACCCTGGGGAGTCGTGCTGCTTCCGCACGGTTTCTAACAGCCGCGGGTCCTCTGGGTGGGTCCCCAGGCCCCCCACCGTGAGAAGCCACCTCTGCCTGCCCCCGAGTGCCCCCCTTGGCTGCCTCTCAGTTCCGCGTGTCCTCGTTTCAGTCTTCGCTCACCCCTGAGCAGGCACACGCCAGACCCCATACTTAAATACAAACTACTTTCTGTTTCCCTTCCTGCTTGTATTACAGTTGGGGCATGTTACAGCGATGTGTGTTTATTTCACGTTTAAGCAGATTCTGCAACCCATGGACGTCCTTGCAGGAGACCGGGATTTACAATCGATTGATGCATGGGGGTGGCCCCCCAGCACCCCCAGTGATCAGCATCCTGAGGTCTTTCCTCTGGGGTCCCATCTCCCTCTAGGAGACTACCCCACCCCGAGCCTGGGAGGGTCCCAGATGAGCCCCGCGCCCACGTCCTGAGAGCCAAACCCCCGAGTCTGTGGACTTTCTGTCGGCCTCCCCACCCTCTCCTGGGGTCCTGGGGCCTGAGCCATCCTGCCCCACCTCTCAGGGGAGGATGCCCCACTTTGCAGCTGGGTGGGGGACCTGTGTCTCGGCGCTCTGTGCACTCCCAGCCCACCTCTCCCGCCTCGGGGCCTTGGGCAGCTGTCCGCTCTCTGCCAGCAACAACCCCTCACACTCAGACACACACACACGCACGCACATGCATGCTACACACACATCCATGCACACCCCCACATTGGTGCACACATGCATGCTCACACCACACACCCACATGCACATGTACACACCCACCCACACCCACACACCTGTGCACTCCAACACATGTACATGCACACACCCCACTGCACCCCACATGCACACACACCCATGCACACACGCCCATGCACACGCACACACATGCACACCCACCCACACTGCAACCCACATGCACACACACCCATGCACACACATGCACACACATGCTTGTGCACACACACGTGCACCCCACATGCACACGCACACACACCCACACGTGCGCCCCACATGCACACACACCCATGCACATGCACACACATGCACACACCCCCACACGTGCACCCCACATGTACACACCCCCATGCACACGCACACACATGCATACACATACATGCAGTGCACACACACACGTTTCGCTTCTCCATGCTTGCATCTTGGCTGGGATCCTCGCGGGGTGTGCACAGGGTGGGTAGCCTGGCTCCCCCATCCTGTGCACACCCGTCCAGCGTGCCTTGTGCCCGGCACCGGAGTCTGGAATGTCGGCTCCATCCACACCCATCTTTCCCCATCTTGGGCATTCCCTTGGCAGGGCTGAGGGCCTTGCACCAGGGAGGGGACATGGGGCCACGGCTTCCTGACCTCTCAGCAGCACCCCTGGCTGCAAGTGAATGAACGCAGGGCTCTGCAGCACCCCACATGCTCCTGGCAGAGCCGGGCCCCGTCCCCCCAGGCACCACGCAGGGCACACGTGTCCTCTGTGCACACTGAACAGGGCACCAGCATCAACTTTGTGATCACCATTTGTGAAGACCCTGTCTGTGATTTTCAGGCAAAAATAAGAGTGGCAACAGGAGAAGGAAAACTGGAAAATTTACAAACATGAAAACTGAACAGTTCACTCTTAAACAACCAGTGGGTTAAAGAAGAAATCACAAGGGAAGTCAGAAAATACTTAGCAACAAACAAAACAAAGACACAACATATCCAAATGTACGGGATGAGTGGCCTTGATTCTTGAGGATGCTTGCGTAACTCTGTAGCTTGCACAGTGTGACCGTGTGACTGTGAAAACCCTGTGGCTCGCACTCCCTTTGTCCAGTGTATGGACAGACGAGTGGAAAAATGGGGACAAAAATTGGATGAAGAATAGGGTTGAATGGAGGGGATGGAAAGATGTTCTTTTTTGCTTTTTTTTTTTAAATTAAATTCAGTTTTATTGAGATATATTCACACTCACAGTTTTGCTTTTACTTTTATTGTGGAGCAAGGAAAAGGTTCAAAATATGATTCTGGTGATGAAGGCACAACTGTCTGATGGTGCTGGGAATCGCTGACTGTGCACTGTGGGTGACTGTAGGATGTGTGGATATATCTCAAACTGTATAAAAAAAAGTAAATGAACAATGGGGGGAGGGGAATGGGATGTTTTGGATGTTCTTTTTAATTTTAATTTTGATTTTATTTTTTGGAGTAATGAAAATGTTCAAACTTTGACTGTGGTGACGACAGCACAACTATATGACAACACGGTGAACAACTGATTGTACACTTTGAGTGACTGTATGTTATGTGATTATATCTCAATAAACTTGCATAAAAATACTTATGGGATGCAGCAAAGGGAAATTTATGGCTGTGAATGCCTATATTAAAATTAATAACCTAACTTTATATCTTTAATCACCAGGAAAATAAAAGCAAAGTAAACCCAAAGTTAGCAGAACAAAAATTATTAGAGTGGAGACAAATGAAATAGAGAACAGCAAGAGAATCAACAAAACAAAAAAACTGCTTTTTTGAAAAAAGCAATAAAATTGACAAATCTTTAGCTACCACAACAAAGAAAACAAAAAGAGAAAAGATGCAAATAACTAAAATCAGAAAGAAAATGGTGATTTCACTACTGATCTTACAGAAAAATAAACAGGATTACAGGGGAATATTATGGATAACAGTACACCAACAAATGAAATAATCTAGAAGAAATGGAAATTTCCTAGAAATGCATCAGCTACCCAAGTTGACTCAAGAAGAAATAGAAAACCTCATCAAACATAATAAGTAGAGGTTGAAACAATAATAAAAAGCCTTCCATCCAAGAAAAGTCCAGACCAGATGGCTTCACTGGGAGACTCTACCAAATACTGAAAGAATTAACACCAATCCTTCTCAAACCCTTCCAAAGAGTTCAAGAGGAAGGAACCCTTCCTAAATTCATTCTTTGAGGCCAGCTTTACCCTGATACCAAAGCCTTGTAAAGACATTGCAAGAAAAGAAAATTACAGGCCACTTTTCCTTATGAATATAGGTGCAAAAATCTTCAGCAAACACTAACAGATGGAATCAGCCAGCATGTTAACAGATCATACACAGTGACCAAGGGGATTCATTCCAGGTATACCAGGGCGGCTCAACATATGAAAACCAATCAACGTGACACACCACATGCAAAGAATGAGGGAAAAACCCCACGATTATCTTAACAGATACAGAAAAGGCATTCAAAAGAACCTAGCGCTCTTTCTCGACGGAAACACTCAGGAAAGTACGAATAGAGGGGAAGTTTCTCAACGTGACCAAGGCCACTTTCGGAAAACCCACGGCTAATATCGTACTCGGTGGTGAAGATGAAAGCTTCCTCCCTGGGATCAGGAAAGAACAGGGAGTCCCCTTCACCACTGCTATTTGGTGTTGCGCTAGACGTTCTTACTCAAGCAATTAGACAAGAAAAATAAAAGTATCCACATTGGAAAGGAACAAGTAAAGCTATCTCTATTTGTAGAAGACACAAACTGATATATAGAGAACCCCAAGGAATCCCCAAGAAAACTATCAGAGTCAATAAACAAGTTCAGCAAAGTGGCAGGATACAAGATCAAAACTCAGAAAACAATCATGTTACTATACACTAGCAATGAACAATCTGAAGAGGAAATGAAGAAAACAGTTCCATTTATAATAGCCTCTAAAAGAATAAAATGTCTAGGAATAAATTTGACTAAGGATACAAAAGGCTTGTTTACCCAAAATTATAAAACACAGCTATAAGCAACTAGAGAACTAAATGGCAGAACATCCCATGTTTATGGGCTGCGAGAGGTGATAGCGTTACTATGTCAATACTACCCAAAGCGGTATGCACAGTCAGTACAATTCCCACTAAAATTCCAGAAGCTATTTTTTTGCAGAAATGGGAAAACCAATTCTCAAATTTATATGTGACTGCAAGCAGCCCCAAATAGCCAAAATAATCTTGATAAAGAACAACGTTGGAGGACTTAGATGTCCTGATTTCAAATTGTATTACAAAGTGACAGGAATCAAAACAGGGTGGTACTGGCACAAAGATAGACAAATAGATCTGTGGAACAGAACTGAAAGTCCAGTGTTCCGGTTTGCTAATGCTGCTGTTACGCAAAATACCAGAAATGGATTGGCTTTTATAAAGGGGGTTTATTTGGTTACAAATTTACAGTCTGAAGGCCATGAAAATATCCAAATGAAGGCATCAACACAAGTACACCTCCACCGAAGGAAGGCCAGTGGCATCTGGGAAACCTCTGTTAGCCGGGAAGGCACGTGGCTGGCATCTGCTGATCCTGGGTTGTGTTCTAGCTCCTCTTTCAGCTCCTGTGAGTTTTTCAAAATGTTGCTCTTAGGGTGTTTTGTTTTCTCTTAGCTTCTCCGCAGCAAAATGTCAGCGTAAGTCTGCTTTCAATGGCCATCTCCAAAATGTTTCTCTCAGCTGTAGCACCAAGCTCCTTCTGTCTGAGCTCATATAGGGCTCCAGTGATTTAATTAAGATCCACGCTGAATGGGCGGGGGCACAGCTCCATGAAAATAATACATCAGCGTTATCACCTACAGCTGGGTGGGTCACAGTTCCATGGGAACAACCCAGTCCAAAGGTTCCAGTCTAATCAAGACTAAATACGTCTGCCCCTACAAGATCGCATTACAGAACATGGCATGTTGGGGGATATAATACATCCAAACCAGCACACCCAGACATAGACCCACTCATGTAAGGCCAGCTGATTTTTCATGAAGTGTGCTAAGTATATACAGTGGAGAGAGAAGTCTCTTCAACAAATGGTGCAGCAGAAACTGGAAATCCATGTGCAGAAGAGTGAAGTCAGATCCCTACCTCACACCATATATATATAAAAAAATTCAAAATGGATCAAAGACCTATGAGAACTAAAACTGTGAAACTCTAAGAAACAGCACAGGGGCAAATCTCCATGACTTTGGACTCAGCAATGGATTCTTAGATCTGACTCCAAATGCACGAGCAGCTAAAGAAACAGCAGATATATCTGATTTTGTCAAAGTTAAAAACTTTTCTACATCAAAGGAAATTGTTAAATAAGTGAACAGACAACCTAAAGAATGGGAGAAAAATATTTGGAAATCATATAACTGATAAGAGTTCAGAATATATAAGGAACGTTTACAATGCCACAACAAAAAGACAAACAATCCAATGAAAAACACGGGCAGAAGACCTGAATAGATGGCTCCCCAAAGAAGACATGCAATTGGCCTGTAAGTGTATAAAAACATGCTCAGCACCATCAACCTTTAGGGAAATGCAAATAAAAACCACACACACACAAAAAGTACCACTTTACACCCACAAGGGCAGCTATTACTAAAAAATTGGAAAATAGCAAACGCTGGGGAGGATGCAGAGAAACCAGAACTCTGGTGCACAGCTGGGATATGTAAACGGGTGCGGCCGCAGTGGAAAGCTTATGGCAGATCCAGAGAAAGTTAAACACCAAATGACCATTTGATCCGGCAATCCCTCCTCTAGGTTTACACTGAAAGAGAGTGGAAACAGGGCCTTAAACAGATACTTGCTCAGCAGTGTTCACTGCAGCATCATTCACCATCGCCAAAAGGTGGAAACAGCCCAAGGGTCCATCAACAAAGGACCGGATAAACGGATTGGGGTGTACGCACACTGTGGAGAATTATTCAGCCGTAAGAAAGAACGAAGCCTGAGACCCGTTGTGACATGGAAGAACCCTGAAAAGAGTATGCTCGGGAATAAGCAAGACTCGTAAGGACAAAAATTATACACTATCACTTATAAGAGACGACTGGAAGTAGCAAATTCACAGGGATGGAAGGCAGGTTAGAGGCTCCCGAGGGAGGGGAGATAAGGAAAGTGGGGCATGGGAAGTGTTTGTAAAAAGAAAAATAAAGGAAGAAAAACAAGAATATCCAAAAAAGCGATGTAGAAATGTTTATATTAAAAAAACAACAATTAAATGAAAGTAGTGCGTCCCGAGACACATCGAGTCCCAGGAGGCTAGAGGGTTCCTGGCCGCTCGGTTTAAGATGCTCTTCGCCCACGAAGCCACAGCCCCTCGCGGTGGCTCAGAGGCTTCCAAGTCCACCCAGCAGGCCCCGGCACATCCGGCCGCAGCAGCTTTTGCACTTGGCCTGTGGGGCAGGGGCCACGCTCGGGCGAGGCTGGCTGGGAAGGGCCTTGCCCAGAACCCCATCCCTGCGGCCTCCCCGGTGGCTCAGCCTGGACGCCCGTCGCTGTGGCCCAAGCTCGGACCCGCCTGGCCAACCCATCTCCTCGCAGGTCACCTTCTGTCCCTTCCGTGGGGCCTCTGAGGCCAGGGCTGCACCTCGTGGCTGCAGCCTCCGGAACCAGGGGCTGACGTGGCCCACCAGGCAGCACCCACTGATGTGACTGCCGGTCTGCGCCCCAGTGTCCAGGGCACAGACGTGAGGGGCCTGACCGGAGAGGCCATGGGCGGCTCTACGAGAACGTGCATCACAAATGCACTGCAGACGGGGGGAGCCGTGTCGCCCACGGCAGGTGCAGGGGGACAAATGGCAGCAGCAGAGGGGACGCGACTGCAGGGGACACGGAAGGAAAACACCAGTAGGCCAAGCCCTGTGAGCACGTGGGGAGGGGCGGCAAGGGGCCGCAAGGGGCGGCGAGGGGCGGTGAGGGGCCGCGAGGGGCGGCGAGGGGCCGCGAGGGGCGGCAAGGGGCCGCAAGAAGGA
>PVKY010009639.1:0-13178 GCA_004027775.1 Bradypus variegatus
TAGTCTCATTTAAACAACTGGAAATCAGTAACTATTTCTATCTTAATAACACCTCTTTAAATAAACCCAATTCAGACAAGCAGGAGCAGTTGTCTGGCTACTGTTGGAATAATTCCCTCTTCTGGGAGCTGCAGACAGAAACTATTGTCTGTTGCAGTATACAAATAATCCAGCTCATTTCCCTCTGGACAATGGGAACGTTTTCCACCGAGTCCCAGCTGTAGCTAAGGAGGCGCAGGGCTGGCCACCATTGTTCGCCAAAGTGACAGTTTGCTTGGCAGCTTGCGGGCCCGGCTGGCCTTGGGCTGCATGATCCCGACACGGAGGATTATCCTAGCTGTCCTCCCACAGGCTGAACGAAGAACGGGTGTGCAAAGAGGGAATGCCAGGAAAGACGGGAACACGGTGCAACCCATCCAAAAGAAAGGTAGACAAGCAGGGGCCAGGGGAGGGAAGGAGGAACTCAAAGCACTTGTCTGGGCTGCTACCCCCTGCCACCAGGCCCCGCGAGCGTCCGGAACCCAGGCGGCCAAAGGAGCCATTTCAGAGTTTGCAACTCGGAAGGGCTGCCTCGAGTGTGAAACACGACGGCAAGGCTGGATCGGCAGTGGTCTGCCGCAATCTATAAAAGCAAAATGACCTGAACGATCATCTCCCTTCGGAAATGAGTCATCTCAAAAACCCAACGTCATGTGCACTTGTCATTAGCACTGACGTTTTTAAAAACACCAAAAGCAATTTGTACGAAACCACTGAGAAAGCAGAGCAAAAATAAACAGCCTTTCCCACACACACCCTCCCCCCATCTGCACCCTTGGAGCACTCTATTTAGGGGAGGAGGTGTGTCGTGAGCACATCCCCACCCAGGAACACTAAAAGGATTTCTAAAACAGGCCAATAAACTCAAAGTGATTAAACCCTCCTGAAAAGCGTGTGGAAATGGAGAACATAATTAAAATGTCCACGGTGAGCACTAGGCTTGTCTGATTGTCTCAGAGCACTGAGGCAAATCACAGTCCAGAAAGCAGGCAGTGAGGAAACATGTCTGCATTCGGAAACCTGCCCTCATTCGGCAGCGTCTTCATCATTAAGAAACATGCCTGGGTATTGTTTGAGAGAGGAGCAGTGCATTTGGGTAACTGAGCTCAACCGCTCACCCTAATTTCTGAATACATCCAAATATATTTGAGGTCATCTGAGGTAAAAGGAAAACAAGAGTGCTTTTCTGTGTCTTCGTACAAAAAGCCAGGTGCCTGGATTGAGTCACTTTTTGCCTTTTTCAACTCCTCACCTTGGTGCCTTGCCTTTTAATGAAGGTGGAGAAGGAATAGAAAGTGAGGTCAGGGACAGCCCCCCCCAAATACAGCACACTATTTCTAGGAGGTTATATTAAAAAATAGCAGTCTGACTAAAAACCAAGAGAATTCAACTTGAATTTCCTGATCAATAAGAAATCCTCCTATGAGTTTCTGCCCTTATTTTTCTGATTGATTATTCTTTGGTCATTCTTTGGTCCATAAATTGAGACTGTCATTTACAGCAATAGAGATAATATGGACCCAGGAAAAAGAGCCTAAGATGTTGTATGGTCACAGTCCTCCAGAATATATCTAACATTTCTGGGTCAAGGTGGTAGTCACAGACGACATTTGAACAGTCGGATGTGACAGCAAATCACGTGAGTTCTGTGCAATATTTCGTAAGAAAGCAGTAGGTCCGGGACTCACTTTTATCTACCATCTAAATAAAACACCCCTGATCAACAATAACAAAAACAGTAGTTTCAATCATACAAATCTTGTGGAAACGCTTGCCTACCGCTTCTGCCCCAATGGGTCATGAATGACCTTAGCTAATTTTGCACAACTGAGTGGACTCAATGACCTTCAGAAAAACCCACCAGGATTCCTGCTTCTTTCCCAAAGTGAACTATCATCAATTTGAGTTTTGGAATGACCACCTATGTGACTCACACATATATATGAAATTGCTCCTCTGGCTTCCTAGACTTATTCAGATCCCTTCCACCCACTTCTCTCTCCTGCTCCCAGAGAAAAGGCTGGTGATGGACTCAGGCATAGTAAGTAGCTGGCTGTGGCACTTTCTCCAGAGGAAATCACCACTGAACATCTTCCCAGATTAAACCCTCCCAGTGTGCTGTATAAAGGCCATCTGTACACTTGCTACTGGAGAGGTGCTCATTATTGTCCTTTCACCTAAAGACAAAACAGCGATCCCCTAGGAAAGCCAAACACAGAACGTTTTGAACTCATAAAACAACCCCGAAGCAATGTATTCTAAAAGCAGCCTTGCTGGAAATCGGGGTGGATTTGCAGGAAATCCACCTGGTGCGGTGGAAAGAGAAAAAGCTCTGGAGGTAGGAAAATCAAAGCTGCGGCAGCATTTACCAGCTGTATGACATTGGGTAAGTCATTTTACCTTTCTGGGGTCTTGGCATCCTTGTCTGTGATATTATGATACGTATTATGACAATATACTACCCTCTGTTGTTGTGAAGTGCAACTGAAATATCAGATACACCACAGCAGACACCAAGGAGAATCTAATAATTGTGAAAAGATCAAGGAAATAACCAGTCACCCAAGAATGAACCCTGAAATATCAGACCAGCTACCTCAAGATCGAAGATGTAAGGACAGACTCCTCTTTTTCTTTAAAGAAACTCAATTTTCTGTTGTTCGGCAATCATGATTTGGAGAACATCATTCAATCACATACTTTATGGGTCAGGGATTAAACTGAGAGCTGGGGCTGTGAAAATGGACAAGCTTATCTTCCCAGCCCTCAGGGAGTTCACATTTGTGGAGGAGTTGGAAAGCGCTGGTGTCATGACAACAGAGTCGTCCTTTTCCTTCAACACCTTTGAACTTCACTCCCCTAGCTGCCAGATGGGAGCAAGTGGCAAAAGCAAGTTATCTATCTGAAACTTCTCTCTCCCAAGTCCCAACCTGCCCTCCTTTCTCACCTCTCTGCTTCCCTGTTACCTCTTTCCACAAAATAAAACAACTACTGGGCTTGGGTGACCAGTGCAATTCCTGGTAAGACCAAGGGTTCGGACAACCCATGTGGCCCGATTCGCGTTTGAACGGCATGCTCCGTTCATCCTAAACACCACCCCCTTGGGTCCCCCGTACAAAAGCTGGGCCTGAATCTGCAGCTTCATCATCTGCTGAAAAAAGCAGCTCAATTTGCATAACCCGGGGGTGCATAACTCCATTGCTTTAGGAGGATATTCCTTAAGATTTTAACAGGTACATGAATAGATTGACACCACAGGAGTTATTTACTAACCTGAAGATCACTATAAATTAAAATAGCATTGCACTGAATATAGCCCCGTTATTTTTTCTCAAGGGACCCAGTGGTCTTGTCTGCCAAGATGGTCTGAACCCCGTGAGCTGCTGCACTAGCCTCTCCCCGGAGAAAGACGGAGTCCAGTCGGTCCAAGAACCCTCATGCAAACAGGACCCAGAGGCCATCACCAGCAGGCCCTGCCAGGAAATATTCAGAGATTTCAGAGATTCCCTCGAAAGAGTGTGCGTGCCCAGGGATTCGGCCTCTCCTGACACAAGAAACCCTGCTAGCCGACACTTACAAAGGCCTCGCCAGCCAAACACTGCTGTCCCTCAGCAACTGGCCACCCCAAGGGCCACCTGAATTTCAGGGCTATCACCGAAATCCGCAGGGCCCTCTCTGCCTGCACAGAAGTCCCCGATGGAGACGATGAGGGTCTCTGGCTCTACCTGACTCGCAGGAGACCCGCAAGTCGTGTCCGCAGCCTGGGCCGCCCTCACTTCCCAGAACGGCCACGTGCTGTGATCGCCAAGAAGCGACCCCTTCCACCGGAGAGGGCGGGCACGCATGGGGCCACCGGACACAGGCGGATGCATCCAAAATGTTGTTATCGTCACCCCTTCCCCCAAACGACGAGAGGAGCACAGGAGTCAGCGCAGAGAAGCAAGATTTCGAGGATCAAGAAAACCTAATGCTTTGACAACCGCCTTTCAGAAGTTGCGGGTGAAGTTTCTAACGCCCGGCGTGCGCGGGAGGAGGAGCAGAGGAGAAGGGCGGGAGGAAGAGGGCGCTCGTTAGGCCCCAGAAAGCAGTGCTTGCGGGTGCCCGCCGCGCCCGGGCCCTCGCTGGACGCGGGGCGCGCCGCTCACCTTGAGATAGTCGTTCTCCGAGCGCAGCTCCTCCATTTCTCGCAGCAGCTCCTCCTCGTCCGCGGCCCGCAACTGCCCGGGCAGCTCTCCTGCTGGGCGGGGCTCCTTGGGGGTCCCGCCGCCTCCGGGTCCCCTCCCGGGGTTCGCTCGCTCTGGCGCCGCGCGACCCCCGCCATCGTCCGCCGCGCCGGGCACCGGCGACCCGGAGGGGCCCCCGGAGCCGGCGTTGGCTGCAGGGGGCGCGGCGAGGAGCGCGGCGGGCTCGGGGCTCCCACACGGCACTTCCCGAGCTGCAGAAGTCGGCGCGGGGGCTCCTCGCGCGGGTTCGCGGTCGCTGGAGCCGGTGCCGGAGTCGGCGTCGCTGCTGGCGGCGGGGAGCAGGCGCTGCTCATCCGACAGGGCTTCCGAGGGGCAGTCGGAGAGGTCGGAGCTGCTGTCCGTGTGGCTGGCGCGGCCCGCGGGGGGTACGACGGGGCCCGGGGAAACGGCGACGCGGGCGGGGGGCGCCCCGGGGCCGCGCTTGGCTTGGCGGCCTTTGGCGGCAGCAGGCGGCGGCTCCGCTCCGGGCGGTGGAGGCGGCTTCCCGGCCCGGGCCAGCAGCTCGGCGCGTGCCGCCTTCCTGGGGCCCGGAGCGGCCCTGGCGCCGCCCGCTACCTTGGTCCCGGCGCCGGCCGGCGGCTTGTCCCTTACACCGGGGGAGCTGCAGCCGCCGCCGCGCCGGGAGAGGCGGCCTCCGGGAGCGGCCAGGAGGGGCCCGGGCGAGGGCGGAGCCTTGGCCGCGAGGCTGGGAGAGCGCGGGGCGCCGGGGGCCGCAGCCCGGCCCGGAGCAGGGGTGGCCGGGGCCGGGCCAGGCGCCGCGGGCCGCGCGAGCAGGTCCTTGAGGAATGGTCTGGCGGGCGAGGGTGCGCGATGCAGCCGCCGCCTCTCGGCCAGCGGGTGCAGGTGGTGGTGGCGGTGGTGCTGGCCGGGCGGCGGTGGCTTCGCGTCCGGGGCGCCGCCGCCCGCGGGGCCGCTCAGCGTCTCCATGGCCGGGGCCCGGGCGGCGGGCTGCAGCTCCCGCAGCAGATGCTCCCGGCGGCGGCGGCGACGTGCAGCCCCCCTGGGCGCTCTCTCATCCCTCCGCCTCCCCCGCCCTCCCCGCCCGCTCCCGGCCCCGAGGGTCCCCGCGGAGCTCGCGCACGCCTGCGCCGCCCGCTCGCCTCCTGCTCTGGCGCTCGCGGTCCCCTCGCTCGCTCAGGTCAGCGAAGCCCGAGCGCTCCCCTGGCAGCCGCCCCGGCCTCGGTCTCACAGCCCCCCATTCATCCCCGCGGCGCCCGCGCCCGCTCCCCGCCCACTGCCCGGCCGGGCCTCGCTCCCCCGCAGCGCCCGCGCCCTCCCCCGGCTCCCACCCGACAGGACTGCGAGCGCGCTCCCCGGCGCCCTGTGCGCATGTCCCGGCGCCCGCCAGCCGCCCCTCGCGGCCCGGCCGGGGAGGGCGGGGCCTGGCTGCGGGGCGAGGGCGGGTCCCCAGGCCTCTCCCCGCCCGGATCCTCCCTGATTTCCGAGGCGGGAGAGACGGCGCCCGGAGCGGAGGGCGGAGGCTGGGCAGCCGGCACTGGCCTCTCGGGGAGGCCGAAGGTCCCGCGGCGTCGCCGAGCCCCTCTGCGATGTGCGGGGTGGCGCGCCCGCCTAGCCTCCGTTGACCGACACCCCCACCTCTTCACATCCGCAAGCCCCGCCTTCCAGGACCCCCGATTCCCTCCCTCACGCTCCTCTCAGAGCCAGGCCTGCAGTCCCCATGCTCTGGTACCCCAGGCAGCTTTCGGGTCAAAACGGCCCCGGCGCCCCATACTTGGTCCCCACGCGGCCTCGGGAGCTCAGGGGGGAGGAGCTGTTGGGGAAATCGGAGGGTCAGAAACGGACTCCCCTCCCTAGTTCCGGCCACTCGCCCAGCTCTGTTACAAGTCCCGCAGGCATTGTTTTCTTTGATCCTCACAACGATCCCGAACTGGAAAGATTATCCTCCTTCCGGGTGAGGACCTAGGTGCAGGCAGTGGCTGAGTCGGGATCCGAACCCCGGTGGTAAGATTCTCAATCCCGCGCTCTCCCCCGCTCGGAGACCGGGGCCACCAGAATTTGAATATCTGTCCTGCTCACTCGACCTTCGTGAGCCTCAGTTTTCTCGCCAGTATAGAAAGCGCAGCCCCCTGAGTGTTTATGAGGATCAAATGAGCAAATATGAGAAACCATTTCGTAAACGGTAAAGTGCTTTTCAAGCGTTGTTGAACTCAGTGTATGTCCCAGGGTTGGAAGTTGGCCGATAGTGGAAGGATTAGGACCTAGTCTGTCCTCTAATGCTGGCTGTGGAGGGAGGCAGAGGAGCAGTCAGTAATGACAGGTGCTGGGGTGGGCATTTCACCCCGCCTGGGAGCTGGCAGGAGGCTTCTGGGGCTGTTGGAGGCCGCCTTGAAGGATGGGTGAGTCTCGTGGGTGGGGGACAAGGACATGCCAGCAGCCTGGGCGGGGCCACGTATCCTGCGGGAGAATTTGGACGTTATCCTAGAAGCTGAGGGAGCCTTTGGAAGATTCTGAGCAGGGCCGATCTTAGTTTGCTTAGAAAGACCATACTGGCAGCCGGGCAGAGGGGAAGTTTGTGGCTGTGACAATGGGGCAGGTGAGGGCTGGTGAATGGCTCTGTCCACACAGTGGGAGGAGGGATAGAGAAAAGAGGACAGGTTTGTGAATTTAAAAGGAAAAAGAGACTCCAAAGTTTGTGATGGTAATCACAAAATTGCCCTACTATATCCATCTTCTTCAAAAAAATGCAGGGTAAACTGATTTTTAAAAACTCCTATTAGTTGGCAGAGATGCTCTCAGAAGCCTGCTTTCTGCTCAGATTCCCTTGAGGAGAAGCAGGGGCCCACATCCCCCTACCCAGGGCTGAGGGGAACCCAAACCTCCCCTTCTCTATTTTGGATTTTGCTGGTTGTTGGTCTGGGAACTCCTCTGAATGTGAGACAGCACACACAAAAAGAATCTGTACTGAATCTGCTTCGAGGGGATACCTGAGAAGACCTCAGCTATATCTCAATAAATATTTCGAGAAAAAGGGGAAAATGGTGTCACCTGTCTTGGCACAGGTGAGAGCATCCACAGAAAGTTCTGGCAACAAGGCAAGTGTGTTTGAAAGGCAGGCAGCACCCCTGCCCCACGGCCATCCAGGCCCCCAGCTCTATCTGTCCTAGAGGCCCTTCTGACACCCCCTTCCTGTGATAGCCACTGAGTTGGCAAGTGACAGCTGTCACTCCCCAGAGTACGATCAACTTGAGCTCGGAGACTGGACCTCTGCCTACAGCTTCCTCCAGAGACCCAGAAGTTCCTAACACCCTCATGTTTCTGAAGAGTTATGTCCAGGATTCTGCAAAGAAATCGAAAAACATTAACTACATGATCATACCATTTGTAGCCAGCTTACCTTTCCCCCAGATAAAAAGTCAAACAAAATTTATATTCCTTATTTTTAGCCTGGCAAATGTTTCTACTGGCCCTTAGCCAGCAGGTGTTCAAGAAGGTGTTCTTCGTTTTCCAATATCTGGTGAGACAGGTATAAAGAAATTCTGCTTGCATAACAGATGTTTTTAAAAAGTTGAATTGTCACTGTAAAAATCTTTTTTGGAAGATGAAATGCTTCTACAGACATTCAGGAGTTCGCCGTTCAGAGGAGCCTCAAGATGCTTTACTCTGTAAAACACATCGAAGTGTGGCTGTGCTGGTTTTGGTCTGTTTGCATCAGACCCAGTCCTTGCCTGTCTACTCTGCTCCCTGGGGAAGGTGGAACCCAACGCTGCGATGTCTTGGAAGATGCCCCCTGGTGGTTACGGTTAGGACAGCACCCCTTCCCTCCACAGAAGCTACAAGTGTCAGCCTGGCTGAGGGTGGGGGTGAGCGTCCTGTGTCATTTAAAATAGCTTCCAGGTGACTATGGACTTGAGTCCCTTAAAGGAGGAGTATTCCCTTAGACAAGCTCATGGCATGTTTGCTGAACTTGAAATTAAAAATTCAGACTTCTTTCCCCTCACAGTATAACTGCTAACAATTCTTAAATTATTTTAAGTAATTATTGTGGAATTCTAAGCTTGATGCACAGGGAAATTGAAGTTGTTAAATAACTAAAACTAACCAAAGTTAGTTTATCTTTTGTCCTTTTTTTTTGACCCATTCTCCACATAATTGACACATTTTGCCTCCCACCCACCCCGCCCCGCCCCGCCCCACAAGGTTTCTTTTTTTCTAAAAATGAAGGGAAATTGATGGTTATGTTGCCACCCCATAATTTAGAACACTACACATTTTCAGCATGTCAGTTCTGAACCATACGGCAGGTCTTGTGTTTGCTTTTATCATAATTCAGCATTGCAAAGCCACTGCCCTTCAAAGTAAAAATGGAGACTTGAAATAGAAGATGCAAGAACCACTTCTTGCTGATTGTGTCTTTCCTGCCCAACTTTAATGCTCATCTTTACTGTAGGTTTACATGGAAAGCAAAAATAGAACAGTGGATGTGTAGAAGTTTCCATAACAAATAATACTTAAGAAATAAGCATCCTAATCTACTAAGGAGATAGGACACTATAAGAACATGCAAAAAATACATGTTAGCTGTTATTGTTATGTGATGAATACTGTCAGGCAAATTTTGCAATGAAGAAATATACCCGTGTGGGTTCCCTGCCTGAACACAGTGATTTGTTCAGTTTCCTTGAATAAAATAGCTCCAGTCTTCCTGGGTGTTAGAGGCCTCGTCTATAAAATTAGAGTTGAACCTTAAAGGAGCTTTAATGTATTTTCCATCTTTATGAACCTGAGAGTTAAGGTGAACTTGTACATACTATTTTAATTATCAACATGGGATTGTCCATAGTAAATTGTGGGTCACTTCTGTTCATTCTCAGACAATATGTACTCTAAGAATGTAAATTAATTTTAATAGAAGAATAGCATAATTAATAAGATTAACATGATGGCATAAATGACAGATATTATTTGTACATATTCTTGATTACCTTCTGGGCAGAATGTTGAGAGTTAACCATGTTTTTAAGTGGATCTTAATATTATGAACTTAGAATAAGTAAATTTTCATCTTTGGCTTCTTAAATATTACTCACAGGATTTCAGAGTAGGATGGGGCTGGAGAAAGCATTTGTCAGTCTTCTCATTTGTCAGACCCTATCTGTAGAACATCTCTTCAATAATTAAGGTGATCATATAATTTATCATGTAGGCCAGAAAACATTTAAGAGAGAAAGGGTCACTATTAATAATTACCCTTGAGTGACAGGTATATCTGAATATGTGAAAACATAATTTTTGTGCATTAGCGGGTCTTGTTTCTCCTTGAGAATGACTGCATAAATATTGAGAAAAAAGTTAGCATATTTAAGGGCTATAAATCTCTGAGCAGCTAAACTTGTTTAATAGTTGCCCCATCAAAGGGGAGATGCTGAGTAGAAAGTCTTTTAGCTCCATGAATTTCTTCTGTCTTCCAGTGAAGCTAAGATCTTATCTTTTGCACCAACCTAATGCCATTTTATATTCCAGAACACATTGTTCAGTGATTCTGTAACCTCCCAAGTCCTCTCAGCCTATGCAACTGAATTTGTGTTTGTTTATTTCGACTTTCTCTGTGGGATGCTTCCCAAATACAATCAAGAAGCTACTAATATAAGTTTGGAAATTTATCAAGTAGTGAAATCATAGAAGCATTAGAAAGAGGAGATTAAGAAAGTAAAAATTCATTGCTTATTCAACATTCCAAGGCAATGAAACACAGTATTTGAGGATATAAATGTTTCATCCCTAAAAAGGTAAATGAAATAGAATGGAATGAGCTGTCTCCAAAAGTACAGTCACAAGTTCCCTGTCTTTGGAAAGGTGTTGCCAAGGCCAGATGGCCGTTTTTCAAGGATGCTTTGGGGAAGATTCTTATTTGGACAAGGGGTTCCCTGTCAACTCTACAGTTCTGTTCTGCTCTCTTCCTTAGAGTGTAAGCTTCTCGATTACAGAGCCACAGGGCCTTACAGAAATCTGTCCGCAGTAGGTAATGTGTCTTTGCCTGGTATAGAGCTAATGTAACTCACCAGCAGAGCGAGTACTTGCAAGAAGGAAAACAGCCTGGAACTTGCAGAGTTGGAGAGGTGCAAGAAGCTACTTCTGTCACTAAGGTTATCCTTCTGGTCTTTATTCTTAAAGATGATAAGGGTAATATCATTGTCATTCACTACCATTTTGAACATTCCACATAGTAAGAAAAGGTTTATGCAATCATAAAGGCGGCCTTTTTCTTCCCTTCCTTGCTCCTACTCTTAAAAGTTTCTACAAACAGATCATCAGGTCCAAGGGAGTTATTTCTTAGAGCTCAGAATAACTTAGAACTGTTGTTGGCTTAAATCCGTTTCTTCAGAGACAATGCCCTTTCATCTACTCACTCGGTGCGATTCTAGAATCTGATCCAACAGTCTATCAAGTAGAACATTCTGGATTTTGTTTTTGCTTTATTCACTGAAAATTACGGAGACAAAACAAAATCTTACCTTTATATTAGCTCTACATATACTTCCAAGGAAGAGAAGATGGCAAGAAGTATATTTATATTACACTCTTTGCAAATAAAAACTCATTTTGCTTTCAATTAATGAAGTGTACGGAAATCAAAACCAAAAGTGTCAGCAGTTAATACCTCCCAAATGCCAGGGACTTTTCAAAGTAGACACCAAACCCACTTCATACACTTTAAGGAGTTTGCAAATTTAGGAACTGCTGAGATGCAGACAAGGGCTCCTGAGAATTTAAAGAGAGGTAAGAAACTGCAAAGAATCACAGTGTGTAATTTTTATATGAATTGTATGTCTGGTACCTCCTGAAATAGACATAAAGTACATTGAAAGATGCAATTCAGAGTCTAGCGTCTTAACTAAACCACAGTTGGTGTTTTTGCTGCCATCTGACCCTTTCTGGGAAGCCTCAGGACGCCCAGAATGCTTGCATCTCAACTGGAAATCCACCAATGCCCAAAAACAGCAGCAAATGCAAACAAGCAACCAAAAACAAAAGTTCATCCAAGTGAAGACAACCAAATTGTTTAAAATCAACAAAAACAGACGTAAGTGGAAAATAGAAATTCTAAACAAACGGCTCTAGTTTACTAGTGTAATGAGTAATCAGTTAAATAAAGTACTGAGACTCAACAATTGACCTTTGGCTTGTGAGCTTGTCCCAGAGGACTGCTGATCAAGAGATAGACTCAGAGTGGGCTGAGACCCACTCTTTAGGTATTCTTTACCATTCATCCATTCATAGTCACTTTACATTTATTTTTTCAAAAGGCATGTACTGTGACAGGCACTGAATATAAAAGATGAAAAGGCACACACCCTGCTTGTTAGAAGGTTATGGGGAGATAGACAGTAAAAAAGAAAGTTAAAAGATTGAAAGAAAATTGCTATAATAGCAGTTCCCACAGCCAGCTACATAATTTTCCAGACCCTATGCAAAAATGAAAACGTGGAATCCCTTGTTCAAAAATCAGGGGGGGAAAGTGCTATTAACTTCTAAAATGTAAAGCTTTTCATTTCTTTGGTGGTTTCTCTTGCCACTTGTCACTGAGTTTTTTATTTGCTATTTAATGTTGTTCTAAGTAAAGAAAAATTGATATTTTAAATCTTTATGTTGTGCAATGCCAGTTTTAAATAAAAATCTAAAAGCCTTTAATGTGTATAGAGAATCACCAAAGTTTCACAGCTCGTATTTCGAATCTCATACATTTATATGTACTTTATTCTTACCAGAGCAGTGGAAATGCTGCATAGAACGTGCTCGACTGGTTTATTTTGTTTCTTGATTTGCACCCGTTCTACCAACACTCTCAACCTTTGGCTTTCTGATGAGTTAAGGTTAAGGACTGGAAGGGAGAGGAATAAAGGTTGCCCTTTCTTTTCCTTTCCTTCTCTGTCATTTTCAGCTCAAGTGGTTGGCTAACACGGGGAAGTGACACAGGGAATAAAGGCAGTGATGGGGTTCCTTGGTTGGTAGCAGTTCTTAGAACATAATTGCCTTTTTTCTGCGCTGGAAGCAAGTTCTGGTTCCAAAGGAAAGCGTGGCCTCTTGAGGCCGTCAGCTCCCCTGCTTACTCAGCCGCAGGGCTGACACCACCTACCTTGTACTCGCGTTGTACACATGCCTACCTTCTGTTCACACTGGGTCTTGCGGAGTTCCTCACGTCACGGGGTCACCAGAAGGCTGTGCTCGGCCACATCCTGAACACAGTGGTGTGTGAGGTGGCAAGGAGCGGCAGGATCGTGTCCCGTGCATTTCCTCCACCCATGCTCCATTCTTCCCATCAGACCTCCCTGAAAATCCTCACTTTCTTTGTGAATGGGAATAATCCCACTAGAATGTTCTGCTTGGGAGTGGTGGAGAGGGCAAAGTTTATGTTGTGTATATGTTTCCACAATTAAAAAAAAAAGGGCAACTAAAGAAACAATGATAATTAAATGCAGTACATAATCCTGGACTGGATCTAATAACTGAGGAGAAGAGACCCAAAAAAGACATTACTAGAACATGAAAAAATTGGAATATAGAATGTAAGCTTTTTATCAATGTTAAAGTTCTCAAACTTGGTAACTGCACTTAAGGTGATTACATAAGCGAATATCCTCGTTCCTAGGAAGTGGACATGGAAGTTACACGTTCAAGGAGCATGATGTATGCAACCTGCTCTCAAATATTTAGAAAATAGATAAATAGGGAAAGATGGATAGATAAATAGAATGATACATCAAAAGTGCAAAATGTTAAAATTAGTGAATCTGGGTATCAGGATGGGGGCTGGTATGTCAGAATTCTCTTTATGGGTTTTGTATTACTTTGCAACTGCCGGTAAGTTCAAAATTATTTCACAATAAGAAGTTTATGAAGAAAACACACATCCAAAGATAAATTTATTAAGCATTT
>PVKY010009640.1:0-13174 GCA_004027775.1 Bradypus variegatus
TGATTCTATTAGTTACAGTCTCTGGTTTATGTTGATTGTATCCTTCCCCCAATGCCTCCCCACAGGCATTAATCTTTTGATTGAATGTTTCTGTGGAGATGTGGCTCAATCAACTGTGGGCAAGATTTTGATTAAATTTTTTCCATGGAGATGTGAGCCCCACCCATTTAGGGGGGATCTTAATTAAATCACTAGAGTCCTATAAAAAAGCTCACAAACAGAAGGAGCACAGAGCCGCTGAGAGAGACTTTGGAGAGATGGTTGGGAGCTGATGCTTTGGGATGCTTTGTGACGTTTGGAGATGAAAATGCCCTGGGATATGCTAAGCCAGGACACACAGACATTAGATGCTTGAAAGCCAACAGACATGCTTGCTGATGCTTAGAGATGCTTGGAGATGCAAACAAAAGGACATTTGGAAATGCTAACTAAGAGAAATCCAGAGACATTTTGGAGAATGCCACTCTGAAATGCAATCCAGGAGCAAAGAAACAGCAGATGCCAATCACGTGCCTTCCCAGCTGACACAGGTGCTCCACATGCCGTCGGCCATTCTTCAATCAATGTATCCTCTTGTTGATGACTTAGTTTGGACACTGTAAATTTGTAGCCAAATAAACCCCCTTTATAAAAGCCAATGCATTTCTGGTATCTTGCTTAATGGCAGCATTGGCAAGCTGGGATGTTGTCCTAGCCAGAATCTCCAGGACAATGTTGAATAGAAGTGGTGAGCACAGATACCCTTTTGTTGTTCCTGATCTTAGTGGGAAAATATTCAGTCTTCCACTATTAAGTATGAGGTTAGCTGTGGGGTTTTTGTAGCCTCAAGATATTTTCTTGTACAAAGAAGGGGCCAATAAAGAATGATCAGTTTGTTCCTTGTCTAGTGAAGAAGTCCTGAGAAGAGCCAAAATTTAATGAAGTATTTGCCTTGCTATACTGTATGCTGCTGTTCATGGAATAATTTTGTTCAGCATGCATTTATTTTTCCACCTTTGGATTCATATATTGCCACATAGTCATAAGGACTTCAATTTTACATCTGCATTTTACTATTGTTATGGCATCTAAATATGGTTTTATCTTCTTTATCTCTCCTCTTAATATCTAAATGATTTTCATTAACACTGAGGTTATATTGATATATTTACTAGTGAAGTATTAATAATGTTTATAAAATGCTAACATTCCTCTTATCTTCCCCTTTTAAATTCTGAGTGAACTTTTCATGGCCATTACCTTGAAAACAACACCCATTTTAAAATTGTGTTCTTTGATTCCAAGAAGGGAACACACAGGCTTTCATCAGCAGCTTTCGCAAGGTGACTTCACCTGTTTGTATGTCTAGATCAGTACTGAACAATAGGACTTTCTCTGATGATGGAAATTTTGTAGCTCTGCATTGCCCAATATCTTAGTCACTACTCTACTGAGCACTTGAAATGTGGATAGTGTGACTAAGTAATGGAATTTTAAATTTTATTTAATTTTAATGAATTTAAATGTAAATGACCACATGTCACTCGAGGCTGCAGTATCGGACAGTGTATGTATGAAGCTTTCATTTCCCCCTCCCCCCCAAGTGCTGGTGACAACAGTTTCCATCTGGGGACCTGAACTTTTACTGCCACCACCCACTTACAGTCAGCCAAGTATTTTAACAGTCCTGGTCAGTTTGGAGCACAGACTCTGTATTTTGATTATATGTTTCCTTTCCCTCTGCTAGAGAAGGATTATGTTCAGAGCCAGTGTATGTCTCAGTGCAAAGCACAGTTGTCTGTCTGTGCTTTGCACTGGGGGACTTACGAGTTAAAAATGCCAAGGGCAAGTGCTGTGTTGGAACGAGAGAGCTCTTTTCATGTCTCTTCAGAGAAGAGCTGCCTCCCACAACTTCTAAAGTCCTTCTGCTAACTTACTTCTGGGGTCAGCACAATGCTCTTGGGACCCCCTGATGTCTCTCGATTCCTCTCCTTGTCTGTTTTAACAGCATTCCCACATGCTTGTTCTCAGCACTAATCACTAAGGCCTGTTCACTGCCCCTGTTCCAGCCCCCATTGCTGTCAAACAAAACACTCATCTCAAAAGCCAGACTTCTGGATGGATTTAAGTGACTGCAGGAGCCTTCCCTAAGACTTTTCAGCAATAGTAACAGCCATAGGTGCTGAACTGCTGCAGTGTTTCAAGAAAGTAATAGTCACTATATGTTCACTTTCTATTCAATTTTCATAACAACCCTGAGAATCGGATGCTATATATCCCCGGTTTTCAGGGAAGAACGACCAGAGATTTACATAACTTAGACAAGTTCTAACAACTGGTATGTGGCAAAATTGGAATTTAGACTGCCTCCACAATCTGAGTCTTTCATCCTAAGGTGGGCTGGACAATCTTAGCAATGCCACTTTCCAGCTGTGTGACCTTGGGTGAGTCGCCTAATCTCTCTGTCCTTCAATGTCCTTATTTGGAAAAAAGAAGAAAAAACAAGGTGTATCTCACAGCTAGACTGAGACCCCAAGGCTTGAACAGAGCCCTCCTGGTGCAGACGGATTGAGGATATGCTTTACTTACATCGTCAAGCACTTCCCTCTTCCTCCTTTTGTCCTTGATATTTTTTTTCACAACTGCTTATTGTTATTATTGGTAAAAATGCTCAGTTCAACTAAATTCAATCCAACAGGCATTTATTAAATCTGTGCTGGGAGCAAGGAACCATGCTGAGCGTTGAGCACAATCAATTGGTGAATCGAATTTCTAGGGACTCTTAGCTAAAATGTGTGGGGTTTGCTATGGGCCAGCTGCTCTAAATGTGTTACATATGTGGCTCATTCATCTTCAAAACAACATTCTGAAGTAGAGTCTATTATTATTCCCCTTACCCAGCTGAAGAAACTGAGGCACAGGGAGGCCAGCCACTTGCCAAATCTCACAGAACATGAAATGATGGAGTTAGGACTCAAATTCAGCCAGCCCCTTGCATTTAACCCTGAGGCCCTGAGGTGCCTCAGCCTGGAATTTGCAGCTTAGCTTGAAGAAATCATACCTGAGGGCAGCAGAGGAAGAGCCACAAGACATACTCAACATCTCCTGAGCATCATCTGTGCGCAAAGCATTTGGTTAGGTATATGAGGTTACAAAGTTGTATGAGAACTAGGCCCCACCCTGGGGAAAACGAGATTGTAAATCTAATAAAGAATGTGATGTGTGAATGACTATTTATGAGACCTGGAAGGAGATGAGTGCTAACATGCTGACGGAAAGCACCAGGACAGTTCACACAGAAATATCATCTTAGTTTGATTGACCTGGAAATACCTGACAGATGGGGCAACTGGTCAACCAAGCATTGAAAGGAGAAAATTTCAGTAGGTGGAGATGGGGCAAAGACAAGTAGCCTTTATGGCAGAGGAAAAGGTCTGAGCCAAGGAATGGAGGTGAGACCATTTCTCTGACAGTGAGTAGCCAAGTTTGCCTGGAGCTCTGAGCATCAAAGGGGAACAAGGACTGAGGCCTGGGGATCCTGCAGTCAGTGAAAGGTAGTTTAAAATGTGCAAAACAACCTCAAAGCCAATGCTGGAGAGGGGAAGAGGGCCCAAAGGAAAGGCCAAATGGGTCACACCCCCTGATTCTTCTACAGGCAACCCAAAGACTGCCGGTTACCACCCATGGGACAATGCTCTACTTCCACTTAGCGGTTGCTCTGTTTTTCTTTGTATTATGGAAACAGCCAACACTTACTCATATAGGGGTTGATCCAAGTTTCACAAGCATTATTGGGGTCTCCAGTGGGGCCCTTCTCAGACTTCCCCTCATTTTGCAAGCATCAGGAAAGGGCTCAAGGGGATCAACCAAAGATGGTGGTAGTGACTCAGCTAGAATCCATCCACAAAGCTAACCAAGCCTGAGATGAGGCAAGACTTGATTCCTGAATGTTCTTCAACCCCTTTTAGACCCCGCTCCGGGGGCGTGGCTGGATCCAGTGGGCTTTGTTCAATGCTTTGCCGTCACAGTCTTGAAATTCTTAATAACTTTTTATATAAGAGGTCCCACATTTTCCTGTTGCACTGGGCCCTGCAAATTAACGAGTCCTGTCTCCTTTCTTGTCTCATCCACCCAGAGACTTTTCCTCACATTCTGAGTCCTTTGGGCACCCAGGGGGGTTCTAGTCCATAGAGAAGGGGTCCCACCGCAGGGAAGGCTGAGTCCACAAGTCATGACCCTTGACTCAAGCCCAAGCTGGTCTTCCAAGGCAGCCCTGTGGATGCCAGGCAAGCTCTCCATTCTGTTGTTCTTTCCTTTCTTTTCCCAGAAAGTCGAGGGGTGGGAGGTGGCATCAGACAGGTTGGGGACATCCTGGCCTGCTCCTTTCATTTTCCTTTCCCTGGCGCTGGGGTAGCGTCAGGAGGGACCTTTGTAGCTTCCCCCATCCACTGCCGGAGCACCCATGCTCCACCATTGGTCAGGGTAGGTCAGCACAGTTCCAGCAAGGCAGGTGCTCACCTTTCCCGGATAAGGATGCCATCCTCCCCTGTCTTCTGTTAAACTCTGAACTCTGCTGGACCACGAGGGAAGACAAATCAGCCAGGGAATCCAGGCACAGCTTCCCAGGAGCCTGGTTTCTTACCCCAGGGTGAGGTCGCTGTGTTCACAGTCCTCTTAACCCTTTCCAGCCCTCCAAGTTTGGGGAGCTCCAACTTTACTGGCTTTGTTTGGAGTTCAACAGCGCCGCCTACCGGCGGTTCCTTGTGGGTGACCGTGGCGGGGACACCGCATACGGTCTCCATAAAGTTTTAACTCACTCCATCCGCATTCTCCGTAAGTGAATAAGCCGATAAAGTCGAAAGTGGCTTATTTCCATCTCCTCCCAGCTCTCCCCACCCTGCCGGTCCATCAGGGCGGTCACTCTCAACTTCCTCTGCAAGTGGCATTTATAAGCATTTATGAGTGCTCTGGGCCAACGGCTCCCCGCGAACGCCTTTGGGGGGTGCGAGATGCTCTGTCCCTCTTTGCAGATGGTGGAAAACAGACCCGGAGGTCTAACGCGCTCCCCTGCATGCCCGCCGCCTACCGGGCTTGCCAGAAGTTCGCCTACCCAGGCTTCCGAAATCCTAACAGGACTACGGGATCCGGACAGTGTTCCCCCGCGACTTTCCCACCCGGATGAGATGGGATCTGGTCTCCGCAGCGGGCGCGCAAGTTCTCCCGGGCCCCGCCTGAGCATCTCCTCTGTCCGCTGGGGCCGCGCGCTCCTCTCGTCTCCGCAGCCAGGCGCCCTGGCCCCAGGCATCCCCTCCCAGAGCCCCGGAGTTCCTGGACACTACCCAGCCCCTACCGACAGTTCTCGCCCCGAGTCTGCATTGCAGGCTACCCTTGCAACGGTGGTGACAGCACACTTCGGGAGAAAAAAGAAAGGGGACTAACAGATTACAGAGGTGCTGCAGATAGAGCAAGAGCGGGATCTGTTTGGGGACTGGCACGTTGGGGCCAGAGGGGCGGGGCGGGGACAGCGGCCTTGCTGACCCGCCTGGGTGCTGCCCTTGGGCGGTGCCTGCGCCCACGGCCCCGCCCGGGACCTCTCTGTGCCCCGCTGGGGTTACTCATCCCCGCGAGGTGATCCCGGGCGCTAGGGCGGCGCACGGCATCTAGAGAACCCAGTAATCCAAGAATGCAGCATCAGCCCTTCCCACCAGGCACTTCCTTCCTTTTCCCGAACGTCCAGGGAGGGAGGGCTGCGCGCTTATAAACGCGGGCTGCAGCCGGCGGCATGTCAGAGGCTGCTTGGACCGGCTGCTCGCGGCAGCCGGACGCCTCCCCGCCCCCAGCCTCCCTGCCCGGGCCGCTCTCCCGGCGCCCGTTAGCAGCGCGCCCGGCAGCATGCTCGGGGTCCTGCTCCTCGCCGCACTGGCCCCGGCCGGCCTGGGCTTCCCCGCGGCTCTGCAGCCGCAGCTCCGCAGCAGCCAGTGCGTGGAGCACGACTGCTTCGCGCTCTTCCGGGGCGCCGCGACCTTCCTCGCGGCCGCCGAGGCCTGCGGGCGCCTGCAGGGCCACCTGATGACCGTGCGCTCCTCCGTAGCGGCCGATGTCATCTCCCTGCTGCTGAGTGGCGACGGCGGCGGCCCACACCTCTGGATCGGCCTGCAGTTCCTGCCCGGCTGCCGTGACCCCGGGCACCTCGGGCTCCTGCGCGGCTTCCAGTGGGTGACAGGCGACAACTACACCAGCTACAGCAGGTGGGCACGGCCTGACCGCGACGGGACGCCCCTCTGCGGCCCGCTGTGCGTTGCCGTCTCGGCGGCCGGGGCGCCTGTGCCCAGCGAGCCAGTCTGGGAGGAGCGACCGTGCGCCGCGCAGGCCGACGGCTTCCTCTGCGAGTTCCACTTCACGGCCTCCTGCAGACCCCTGGTCGTGGAGCCCCGCGCCGCGGCGACCGCCAGCGCCGTAAGCACCTACAATACCCCGTTCGGGGCCCGCGGCGCGGACTTCCAGACGCTGCCGGTGGGCAGCTCCGCCTTCTTGGAGCCGTTAGGCTTGGAGCTGGTGTGCGCGGCGCCTCCAGGAGCGGCAGAGGCGCGCTGGGGCCGCGAGGAACCCGGCGCCTGGGATTGCAGCGTGGAGAATGGCGGCTGCGAGCACGCGTGCAACGGGAGCGCGGGGGCGCCCGGCTGCGTCTGCCCCGCCGACGCTGCCCTTCTGGCCGACGGGCGCTCCTGCGCCGCGCCCGGAGAGCACTCGTGCGACAAACGCTGCGAGCACTTCTGCATCCGCAGCCCGGACGTGCCCGGCAACTACTCGTGCATGTGCGAGACAGGCTACAAGCTGGCGGACGATCTGCACGGATGCGAGGATGTGGACGACTGCTTGCTGACGCCCAATCTGTGCCCGCAGCGCTGCGTTAACACGCAGGGGGGCTTCGAGTGCCAGTGCTTCTCCGATTACGAGCTGGTGGACGGCGAGTGCGTGGAGCCTGTGGACCCGTGCTTCCTCGCCAACTGCGAGTACCAGTGCCAGCCCGTGGGACGCACCGACTACCGCTGCGTCTGCGCCGAGGGCTTCGCGCCCAGCCCCCAAGACCCTCAGAGGTGCCAGATGTTCTGCAATCAGAGCTCGTGTCCGGCCGACTGCGACCCCAACACCCCGGACAGCTGCCAGTGTCCCGACGGCTACATCCTGGACGAGGGTTCCATGTGCACGGACATCGACGAGTGCGACAATGGCTACTGTGCGGACTTGTGCCGCAACCTCCCCGGCAGCTACGAGTGCCTCTGCGGGCCCGCCTCGGCCCTGGAGGGCCAGGCTAGCACCTACTGTGACCCCACCAAGGTGAGCTCCGGAGATGAGGACGCCGGCTCTGGAGAGCCCCCGGCCAGCCCGGCTCCAGGTGTCACCTCGAGCCCGCCGACCGCAAGGCCGTTGCACTCAGCCGTGCTTATCGGTATCTCCATCGCGAGCCTGTCCCTGGTCGTGGCGCTGCTGGCGCTTCTCTGCCACCTACGCAAGAAGCAGGGCTCCGGGCGCGCGGAGCTGGAGTACAAGTGTGCAGCCCCCTCCAAGGAGTTGGTAGTGCCTAATGTGCAACTGGAGCGGTACCCCAGAAACTCTGAGGGCTCGGGTATGGCCTTTCCTATTCCTGCTGCGCCTCAGTTTCCCCCCTCCCCTCCCCCCCAGCCTGACTCCCTGGCTACGCAAAAGCGCCTTAGTTTGGCGTCAGGACTGGAGGAGACCTCTCCTCCCCCAGCTTCCTACGCTGACTCCAGGGCATGGCCGGGGAGGACGGTGGAAAGAGGACCACGGACTTCCAGCCTCCTCCGTGACGACTCTGGTCAGAGATCGAAATTTGACATTTAAGACAGACCGCAGAGCGTCCCCAGGGCCTCACCACGGGGCTCCCGGCGCAGTTTTTACTGAGCGGCAACCTTTTCTGCAGGCCATGGTCCTGTGCACTAGTGATGTCATAGGTTTGTAGATGTTGACCAAGATATTTATTTTTTTAAAAAATACTTAGGATTTTTTTTTCCTTTTTTTCCCCTACCTGTATGTCTGAGATACCCATTTTGCATCCTCCCCCCACTGTCTGTCTCTCATCTCTCCATTTATATACTCCCACTTGTTAAGTGGCAGTTGAACTATCTTAGTAAAGTTCTTTCCGGTTCTCTGGCATTCTTATGAAGCCAAACCCCATTTCCCCTTATTTTTCCCAATTCTTTCCCAGGAATGAGGTCACCTCACCCCCACAGAAAAAACCCAAGGAGTTTTGTTTTGTTTTTAAACAATGAGCCTGGGTATTAGTACTATCCTTTGTTGTTTGTTCGTTTCACTTTGCCTTGAATTGGGCTGAAAAGTACTAACTGTTGATAAGCTTCTTATATGGATTCCTTTTCCATTGTTATAATTGTTAATGATTTTTGAGACAGTTGGAACTGCTCCGAGGGTTTCTCCAGAGCGAGAGTGGAGGGCAGCTCCTCCCGGAGAACAGTTCAGAAAAGTTTTGAGCTGCATGATTCGTGCCAGTTACCTCACTGCTCCTCTGTCACTAGGAGGAGAACTGGTTGAAATGAAGCCAGCCCTACTGGGTAAGTGGGGTTTGGAGCTTGGGGATGGTGCCTGGAAGATGCACCACGTGGGCCTTGCCTTGGCCAGGCCCTGAAGACTCACTCCTCTCAGAGGGACCTCCTAGGGCAGGACACAGTATGTGGACTCTGGCCAAGAAGGCTGGGCCTCCCTCAGGAGCCTCTTAGAAATGCAGAATCCCAGGCCCCACCCTACCAACTGCATTGGAATCTGTATCTTAACAAGATCTGCAGGGGGGTTCTCCTGCCCAGCAAAGTTGGAGGAGCACAAGGCAGCTGCCAAATTTCTGGAATACATTAAAAGTGGATCAGTAGTAAGTAGCAGGCCAAGTCAGGCCCTTTACTCACAAGAAACTGAGGAATTTTGTTTTTTTGTTTGTTTTATAGCTCTTCTCTCTGGTAGAAAAGACTAGGTACACATCTCTAGACATTGCTACACAGGATGGAGGTGTTATGGTTCAGTTAAGCTACGACAATGAAATTGTGCTTTGGTGGATGGAAAAAAATGTATCATAATGTGCCTCTTTTGTAATGGCAAAGGTTTGCCTCTGCTATTTTGTAAACTCAGCATATTTGTAAATAGTTATTTATTTATTGGAAATAAACTAGAACACCGGCAAAACCCTTGCTTATGACTTCACATGTGCAAAATAAGAAAGAAAATTACAGTGTGCTCTGGGGTTACCTGTCTATAATTCTCCCCATCCCCCTGAGTTTTATGTCATTAGATGGGGGCCCCAGCTGCTCCACACCCCACCACCTGTGAGATCTGATCCTGGGCACCAGCTCTGACTTTCAAAGATCTTTCCAGCTGAGATGTCCTCACTGTAGAAGGATTTCAAGCTATCTATGTTGGCACAAATATGTATTTTTTGTTCTGTAAGCATAACAACTTTGTACACAAGGAGTTTTGTGTATGAGTTTTAAAATATCTTGTAGTATTGTTTGTCACAATGAAGTAAAGCAGCAGCCCTTCCTGGGGCATTTCTAGAACCCCAGCTGTGTGTCTTTCTGCAAATAGTCTCACATTATCTGCTCCATGAGATACCCACATCTAAGTTTGGTTGTCATGAGTTGTCTCTGTTTCTGGCTCAAACTCAAGCTCTCCTTTCTGAACACCAAGATCTCATCCAGTATCAACTCATTCTCATTTCTGTTGGGAGATCAGAAATCCTGCCATTTCAATACCTATATTTCTTGGGCCCCTTTTCCTGGGAGGTTAGAGCTGGCTGAATTTTATATGCAGGGCTCTTAATGTCCCCATAGAGCAGAAGTTAGAGGAAAATTGGGTTCATTCAAATATTCAGATATTTTTATGTATCTTGACAGTGCTCCCCCATACTCCTCATTTCCTGCATGTGGGAAACCAGCTTCTTTGTTTATCAGACCACACCTGAACTGAGATGCCCCAAACAGCTAAGTAACTGCATCTCCCTTCCAAGAAAGCCCCCAGGACCAAATAAGTGAGTTCACTCTAAAAACTTTCCCCCACCATTTAAAATCCAGGTTGGCCTATGAAACAGAGCCTGTGGGCCAACCTCAGTGGTCTCTGCTTTCTGTTCAATTTATTGGAAATCTAGATCTGCAGGAGAATCCCAGGACCTGCTGCAGATTTGATGCTGAGGTCCCACAACGTGGAAGGTGGAGATGGGCTTTCTGGTTAAGCCAGAATTTGATATAACGTAAGTCAAATGGTTTTTTTCCTCCTCTCCTAGACCTAACCCCTTGTCTTGGATTAATTCAGCAAATATTTATTGAATGTTTACTCTGAGCCTGGCCTGATGAAAAGCATGGTGACAAGTCCCTGCCTAGTGAAGCTGACAGTGGGGGAGACATGCATAAAACAAATGTTCACTCCTAAAGGGTCTATAGCTTAGAAACAGTGACAAATGCTTCTTCAGTGCTGGGAAGGCATCACAGTGCAGGAAACTTAGACGGGAGGGTTGAAAGGGTTTCTTTCACACTTAACACCAGACCTGAAGGAGGAGCAGGGGTCAGTCAAACACAGAGTGGAGGGAAAAGCAGAGCAAGCAGAAGGAACAGTATGTGAGAAGCCTCTTGGCATAGAGAAGATGACTCTTGGTGAACATAGGTTGGGGATCCAACGATAGGCTGAACAGGTGGAAACAGAGCTAAGGGAGTGCAGGGGGAGACAGCAGGCCAGCTTAAAGGCAGTGAGTTCTATCCCGGCTGCAAGGGGGCCACTCTAGGAGCTTTCATAAGTGTGTGCTGGGACTCCATCCATGTACTGAAATTGGTTGGGAAGGTAACAGCTACTTCTACCTGCACAGTTTCCCTTGTAAGCCCTCAGCAGGGCTAACATGGAATGTGAGGGGCATATACACCTGAATTTGAATCCCAGCCCTGAGACCTGGTGTTACATGACCATGAGCATGATGTAACCCCTCCAAGGCTGCAAAAGGGGTGCTAGCAGTACCATGTCACAGGGTTTATTGTAGGGATTAAAATGAGATGAGCTAACACAGTTTCTGGCATGTGGTAGGTGCCCAATAAATGGTAGCTTTGACTACAGGAAATAAATGCTTAAAAGATTGAATAAAGAAAAAAGGTTATGTTGGAATTGGGAATGTCTTGGGGACAAACTCAAGGTTGTACAGGAAATGGAAAGGTTCTTTCAATGCATGATGGAGGAACTTGGAAGGGACATTGCCTACCCTAAAGGAGCTGTGATGGTGGAATTTTAGGCATCGACAGCTTAAGGAGGATGATGTTCTGTCAGGGTGAGAAGAGATGCCTTGCAGCTGTAAAACTCCACTCCAAAGGGTGTGGTCTGTTCTCCCTGCTCATTAGACCCACCAAAGTTGAGGGGGCAGAGACCTCTTCCATGCACTTGAGTGCCCTGCTTGCTTTCCCGGAGCCTGGGGTAGAGGGTGTGTGCCAGTTTGAATATATTATTTCCCCCAGAAAAAGCCATGTTCTTTAATGCAATCTTGTGGGAGCAGATGTATTTAGTCTTGATTAGGTTGGATTCTTTGGATTAGGTTGTTTCCATGGAGATCTGACCCACCAAACTGAAGGTGATAACTCTGATTAGGTTATTTCTATGGAGGTGTGGCCCCACCCATTCAGTATGGGTCTTAATTAAATCACTGAAGCCCCATAAGGGCTCAGACAGAAGGAGCTCAGTGCTGTAGCTTAGAGAGACATTTTGGAGTCTGTCATTGAAAGTAGACTTTTGCTAGCCCAGAGCTTGCCTGGGAGAAACTAAGAGAACACCTCCAGATGCCTAGAGAGGAACATCCTGGGAGAAAGCCATTTTGAAACCAGAACCCCAGAGCAGACACCAGCCACGTGTCTATGCCTTCCCAGATGACAGAGGTGTTCCAGACACCATCAGTGTTCCTCAGTGAAGGTACCCTATTGTTGATGCCTTAATTTGGACATTTTCATGGCCTACAGACTATAAATTTGTAGCCAAATACAATCTCTTCATAAAAGCCAATCCTTTTCTAGTATTTTGCATAATGGCAGTATTAGCAAACCAGAATGGGGTACAGAAACACAGTTCCCCCCAAGCAGGCTCACCCTAGGCAAGAGCCCACAGCCTCACACAGGGAGCTGGCCTGCATCTGCCTTCACCTACCCTCACCTGTCCTCACCTTCTCTCACCTGCTCTTACCTGCCCTCGCCCTACCTCACCTGCTCTCATCTGCCCTCACCCACACTTATTCTCTGTAGCCATGTGGGATCACCTCAGATTTAGCCACACCAAAGGGGGACTTATAAGACAAAAAAGAACGGTCAGTTTGAAATGACTTAAAGACTCAGTTGTGCCACCAACTCCTGCGGTGAGAGTTTGGGCACATTTCTTACCCTAACTCAACCATCTACTGTATGATGGCCAGTAAGCTCTTGGATGGGTCTGAGGACCCCTGACCTCTGGTGGGGAGGCACAGACATTTCTGCCCATTTTTACCTTCACAAGGAAGGTGGATGCTGAAGTGCGGAAGTATTTTGGAAATCTTCGTCAGGAAATTGTAGGGAGAAAGAAGAGCCTAAGTTCCTAGTGGAGTTTGCTCAGTGATTAGACACCAGAAGAATGCGCTCTAGGCCTGTGAGGGGCTGGCTGCCTGGGTCAGGCCCAGAAGTTGCAGACTGTGCCTGCATGTTGGCTCATGACTTTTATTTTATTTCTCTTTGTAAATTGTGGTATAATTCGCGTACAGTATATATTCTAGTTTGCTAATGCTGCTGGAATGCAAAACACCAGAAATGGATTGGCTTTTATAAAGTGGGTTTATTTGGTTACAAAGTTACAGTCTTAAGGCCATAAAATGTCCAAGGTAAGTCATCAAAAATCAGGTACCTTCACTGGAGGATGGCCAATGATGTCTGGAAAACCTCTATTAGCTGGGAAGGCATGTGACTGGCATCTGCTCCAAAGTTCTGGTTTCAAAATGGCTTTCTCCCAGGATGTTCCTCTCTAGGCTTCAGCTCCTCAAAAATGTCACTCTTAGTTGCCCTTGGGGCATTTGTCCTCTCTTAGCTTCTCCGGAGCAAGAGTCTGCTTTCAATAGCCATCTTCAAACCGTTTCTCATCTGCAGCTACTCTCTTAGCTTCTGTGCATTCTTCAAAGTGTCCCTCTTGG
>PVKY010009641.1:0-13274 GCA_004027775.1 Bradypus variegatus
GTCACGTTTGACATCCTCCAGGATTTTGCCCTGTGCACCTGTGATTTGTATACTTATTTTCTTTTTGTGTAATAAAATTGCAATTGCAAGTGTAGTGTCTCCTGAGTTCTATAAGTCATTTTAGGGAGTGAGTGAGTCTGAGGGAGTGGTGGGAACCCCCGAATTTGTAGTCAGCTGGTGATAAGTGAGGGCAGCCCTGAGATCCCCATGACTTGTGGCTGGTGTCTGAAGTGGAACCAGTCTTGTGGGTGACCCTGCTCTTACCCCATAAGGTTTGCCCTAACTTCAGGTAGCTGCTGTCAGAATTCTTTGCACTGCTACACATGGGGCAGACAGAATGATGTCTGAAATCTTTGAGGTATCTTTAATCATTTCCATGTCAAAAAATAAAAGTTAATGGTAAACTACAGCAAGGACTTCTGAGGATTCAGAACTTTCAGGAGTGAAAGTTTGTATTGCCCTTCTGGGGTGGAATCCCAGCCAGTTAAAGTCCTGGCTGAGTGCAGAGGAAACATGGAATGGTTAGTGGAAAAAGAGAGCTGTGAATATCAACTGTGGCCTCATGACCAGTGACAGAAATGACTGTAGCAGATAGGCATTCTTCTTCTTTTCCTCCTTGCTTGATGTATGTATACACACCTGATATTTGCATGTGTGTGTGTGTGTAGATAGACAGACAGACAGCCGGAGGGCATGCTCTTTCCTTCACTTCCAGTTCCAATCAGCATCACCCCAGCAGCAGCTCTTCACTTGCCAAAGCAGTTTGTTCCAATTTCCAGTCCTCTTCAGACCTGCCAGATCCCCCCCCCACCCCCCAGAGATCTGAGTCCAATGTTGAGTCCCCACTGAGCTCCTGAGGTGTTAGCACCAGCTGGGCAGAGCCCTTGTCACAGGTAGGGGTCCGACCCTTTCAGCCCTGTTCTCTGTGCGTCTAGCTTTCAACAACCCACCTCTTCTCTTTATTTCCCCAGCCCTGCAATGGAGCTGCTTTTTCAGAGACATCCCCCATGCTACCTCATTGTCCTCTTTTTGTTTTCTCTAGTCTTCCAATACCTGTTTGACCAATTCCCTATATTAAATTCTCTCTAAAATAACTGGTGTGACTGTGTTTTCTTGACTAAACCCAGACTGTTACATGGATTCTTTGTTTGGTGGGAAACTTAGAGATCCTTCCCTCCAACCCCTCATTTTACAAAATAGAAAACTGGGGCCTGGAGAGCTGAGATGTCTTTCTCAAGTTCACAGGGAATTAATGGCTGGGCTGAAACTAGACTTAGACTTTCTGTCTCTCAATCACAACCATCTTGTACAGTCTTTAAAGCACTACTGAAAGTGTCAGATGGAGGAATCCGTCTTTTACATGAGATTCTCTCCCCATCCTGAAAGAACTAAGAATAGCCTCCTATTTCCTATGGTAGAAGAATGTCAGAACTAGAAACAGATGGTGTCTTCTGAGTCTTAAGCTAAACCCAGGTGTGTGTAGTGATCATTGCCCTAGCAATTTCCAAAAAGGAAGTGAAGCATGTTCTCCCTTTTTCTCCCAGCAATGCTAATTCTGCCTTAGCCTCCATGAGGTAAAATGAAGACTTGCCTGTCACTCCCGTCAGACCGTGAGCTCCTCCTTTCCTTGGGATTGCAGAATAAGGAGTGAGATCCATGGTTTTGAGCACAGGTCCTAGTTGGCTTCACTACTTACTTTTTAAATCTTGTTTTTCTCATTGATAAAATGGGACTTTTCATTCTAACTCACAGGGATTTTTGGATTAAATCCCACCATTCACAGAATGTGCATATGTGGTGCACAGCTATGGTGGGTGACAGAGCATGCCGCCATCACCCCCGCCATCACCCACATCCTGTCATCACTGTCTGCATGGCCAATATCACCATGGTCATCGTCAACATCTCCCCTGCCCTGACTGTCATAACCTACATCATCATTGTCACCATCAGCACAGCCATTGCCACCATCACTTATGTTACTGTGCCAATTTGGATATATTATGTCCCCCACAAAAGCCATGATCTTTTAACCCAACCTTGTGGGATATTTTGATTGTTTCCATGGAGATGTGACTCACCAAATTGTCAGTAAGCCCTTTGATTAAATTATTTCCATGAAGGTGTGGACCCTGCCCATTTAGGATGGGTTATGATTAGTCCACTGGAATATTTAAGAGATGCTTGGGAGCTGACAGAGTTGCAGAGAGACGCTTGGAGATTCAGACAGAAGGGCATTTGGAGATGCTAAGAGATGAATCCCCAGAGTTTGGAGAAACAAAGAGAGGACCCCCAGACATTTAGAGAGAAACACCTTGGAAGAAGCAGGGATGCACAGGAGCTGAGAGAGGAGCTGAAGTACAGCCAGTTCCTGGGAGCAAAGGACCAGCAGACACCAGCCACGTGCCTTCCCAGTTGACAGAGGTGTTCCAGATGCCATTGGCCTTTCTTCAGTGAAGGTGTCCTCTTGTTGATGCCTTAGTTTGGACACTTCCATGGCCTTAGGACTGTAAATTTGTAGTGAAATATAAATCCTCTTTATAAAAGCCAATCCATTTCTGGTGTTTTGCATAACGGCAGCTCTAGCAAACTGGAAGAATTATCATCTTCACTTGCATCACCACTGAGATCATTATCATCACCTTCATGGCCATCATCACCATCACCATCATCATCTACATCACCATTATCTCCATCACCACCATCATCACCATCATCTTCATCACCATCGTCACCATTGTCTTCATCACCATTGTCACCATCATCTTCATCACCATTATCTCCATCATCACCGTCATCACCATTGTCTTCATCATCACCATCATCACCATCGTCACCATCACCATCACCATCATCATCTACATCACTATTATCTCCATTATCACCATCATCACCATCGTCTTCATCACCATCATCACCATCATCTACACCCCCATCACTTTCTCCATTGCCATCATCACTGTTACCATCGTCATCCTCCCCACCACCCAGCACCCTACATGACACACTCAGTCAGTATGTGGCTGTGGGACGACTTGCGCCTCCAGGCTGATGTCCCCAGTTCCTATGAGGAACCTGCTTCTCTTATTTCCCTTTATAGAGGCAGTGCCTCTTTTTCACAGATAAAAAGTCATGATAAAATGCCTATTTTCCTCTCTGCTTCCAGCTGTTTCCCTCTTGCTTACTGTTGTAACCTCTGGCAAACACATGTTTAAGGAAATTCTATTCAGTTTTCACTTAGATACAATGTATCATGGCCATTTCAAAAAGGAAAAGAAATGTTTCTTGTCACATGATGAAGTGTTCTAACTAGATTTTACATATGATCTGATTGGAGGAACATAATTCTTTATTAAACTGGTAACGATTCCTGATGTAGTCTTCTTCCTTTTGGGTCATAAAGCTTTTGTTATATAGTATTTTACCAAGAACACAGAAATGTGCAAATAATTGAACCAAATGTTACTTTACAAATATGTTTATTCTATTGAATAGGCATTAAAGCTTCTCTCTGTGTCAAATAATGGAGAAGCCATATCACACAGATTACAGAGCTACTTTTAGTTGAAATAATCTTTCATAAAAGAAAGAAACTAAATACAGTTCTTCTATAAAAAGTGCAATAGTCATTACTGGAAGTTTTCCAAAATGAAAGCAAGATTTACTACATATTGCAAAAATTGGTTTAGTGCTTTAATACTTTACAAAGTAACAACCCACCCACTAAGGACAGCTCTTACAACAGGTTTCTTCTGCAAGAATGGATCAATTTGAAAAGAATATGTGAACTGAATTGCAATAACACTCACAGGTAGAAAAGGGTTCTGGACAACCCACTCAAAGTGATGTTATTTATCACCCATTTTTGCCTCAATATTTTCCTCTGTCCACTGTAGTCAAATAAATGGGGGAAGCAAAGTGATGTATGTCATCCAAAAAAAAATCAGTCAAATAAAGCAAAAAAAAAAAAAAGGAATTCACTGACTTCCAGAAAACAAACACATTTTTAAAGGAACATAGCAAATACAGAATAAAGAGGGTAAATAAAGATAGTCCTTTGTAATAATTCAGTGTAAAATAATAGCAGCTTTTCAGAGCTGGCCATTCCTGAGTTCAGGCCCGGATCTGCGCGGTGGTCAGTCACTGGGGATCTCAGCGTGGGCACGGCGAGGCAAGCCCGCTCCTTGCTGCTCAGTCACTGGGGATCTCAGCGTGGGCACGGCGAGGCAAGCCCGCTCCTTGCTGCTCAGTCACTGGGGATCTCAGCGTGGGCACGGCGAGGCAAGCCCGCTCCTTGCTGCTCAGTCACTGGGGATCTCAGCGTGGGCACGGCGAGGCAAGCCCGCTCCTTGCTGCTCTAAGTGGTGCTTTACTTGTACGTCTAGAATCTCAGTATTTCCCACCTGGTGGGGCTGGGGAAGAGATGCTTGTTTTGAATCACGACTGCTGTGGACAGCGCTGGGAGGTTGCCTCTGGGTGTCCTGGCACTTGAGACCATGGCTAATCTCCTACACGTGCTCATGGTTATTTTACTAGTTTTGGTCATAAATTAGTGGAGACAAGCACCCCTCCCCCAGCCTGTAATCCCAAGTCACGTGTTTCAGCCGCTTTCCACACCAGTGGGAAGACTGTGCAAAGAACTGGCTCCTTCAGGCTGCTGTTGCGGGGAAAGTGCTTTCTTTCTCTGAGTACTGCAGGAGCAAGTCCCTGTCCTGTAAGGGCAGTAATGGAAGGGACACCATTTATTTGGCAATTCAAGCTAAGGGACATGTGCCCATGGGCCCATTAGCTGCCTGCAGGAAACTCGCCCTCTCCCTATGCATGACTGAGAGGGGGTGGTAAGAAAGAGACCTCATGCCCCACCTCTGTGAGGGTCTCTAAAACAGGGCACCCAGGGAAATGATGGCAGAAACCCGGCAAAGGGGTTAAAGAGAGGAACAGAGGCCTTTTCCCCAGGCCACAGGAGGACAAAGGTCCCAGAGGAAGCTTGTAACAGTATTTTGCCAACAACTCTTGGGGAAAGCACATTTGGCCAGAGGACCTGGAAGTAAACACCAAGGTTAGGTAGTTGTAGAGATTGCCTCACAGTCCCCACGGAGACTAGAGCTGGCGCAGAAAGAAAAATGCCCCTCATGGTCAAACAAGCAGAAACAGGTTACAGAGTTCAGAAGAGGAACCCCGACCCTTGCCTACTGGGGGGAGGGGTCACCTTCTTGCCCCAGGGGCTATGCTCCAGCCCACATGGCATGGGAGGCTTGGCACGGCAGTTTTGAGGGTCTGTCCTTCCAGCACATGCTGGCCAGCGATGGAGGGGAGACCCCGGTGGGCTTGGCTCTCTGTCAACACCATTGCCCTATGCCCCTCTCATCTGTGTGAGAAGCTCTGCCCCCTCTCCAGCCCTGCTTTTTGAGGGGCAGGAGAATGGACCCTGCTAGTTGCCAAATTGACCCCTTTTCCTGCCACTCCCGTTGGCAGGCCCGAATCCCAGCAGAGACCGTGGGGGGTACAGTGTACAGGTACCAGTTAAAAAGGACTCTCTGGAAGGTTCTGGCCTCACCAGGACCTCCTTGGGGAGCACAGGGACTCTGATGGTGGGAGCTACCCTGTAAGAAGCTGTTTCCACCTCATCTGGCTCCCAAGGGCCCAGGCCCAGTGTCCCAGGGAATGGCTGAGTGTCGCACCTGTGAGGAAGAGTCGCTGCCGGGCAAGGGGTACTGACCCAGCAGGGATGTGCAGGAGCATTCAGAGAAGCGGCAGCCATGGGGGTATCTGTGCCCACCACTGCCCCTACCACAGGAATTTCAGCTTGAGCAGAAGCCAGACCCCTCTACTGGCTATGATTCTCCATCCTTAGGGTCAACAGCAGAATCTGGGTTTGATGCAATCAGTGTTTGGGCATCTTCACAGCTATCAAATGACTGATTCCATCTTTCTTCAAGAAATATTTATCCAGTACTTAACATGCAGCTAGAGGCACTGTTACAGGCACCAGGAACAGAGAAGTGAACCAAACATACCAAAATTCCTGCCCTCCGTGGAGCTTACATTCTATGGGGTGGGGGAACAGAAACTTGGTCAAGTGTATAAATAACATATGTAGTGTTTGGATGGTGGTTAAGTGCAAGAGGCAGGCAGGGAGGCTGGGAGGTGTCACTGTAGGTAAATCAGGGAAGGCCTCCTTGAAAAGGTGACATTTGAACAAAGATGGGCAGGTAGTGAGGGGGTAAGCTGCATGGCCATGTGCTGGAAGAACGTTCCATTTAGAGGGGATCGAAAGTGCAAAGGGTACTGAGGCAGGAGTGTGCCTGGCAACTGGAGCAAGGGTAGGGGGGCCAGGGTGGCTGGGGCAGAGCAGCTGATGGAGAGGTCAGAGAAGAATTGGGGTGTGTGGGCTTTATGAGGACTTTGGCCTGAACTCTAAGATGGGAAGCTAGTTCTTCATTTAAACCTGATGCAAAGCATCTGTGGATATATTCGGGAACAGCTGGTTTCACTAACTGGTTCTCATTGAACAGCTTACTTTGGTCTTGAGCAGATTCAGTCTATATTTACCATTAAAACCAAATGGTACTCCTTGCCTGTGTTAAATGAGCTGCTACATATCAATCAATCATATATATATGCTTATGTTTTCTTGAGATGCTTGCTGGGGGATAACGAGGACAAGCAATGCACACCAATTTGTATACACCTAATTAGGGCTGGTGAGGCTCTTTTATTTTTCAAGAATAAAATAGCAAAATGCAAGTTTCAATAAATCATTTTGCAAAATAAATAGAAACAGTAACATTCCCAGCCCTGCTTAGAGAGAATGGCTTCTGTGATGTCCCTGTGGGCTTTCGGTTCGGCAGGACTGTGCATCTTCCCGCTGCACAGCTATGGGGACCCCCAGCCTGCTGAGGGAGGCATGTGGGTTATCTCCCTGGCTCTTCTCTGCAGGGGTGTGCGGCAGGAGGTGGGGGTGGGAAGGGTCACCCCAAAGGATCAGGGGCCAGGGAGACCCCTGAGGGATGTTTAGGGCAAGAAGCTCCCTGTGTAACTGCAAACAAGCCATTTCACACACTGCTGTGAGGCATTGTGGAAATCTTCATACACTGTCCACCTTGGAGCTTCCCTAAGCAGCAGCCAGGGACCTCCTGGGGTGAGTGTCCGAGGGGACCTGGCCACCAGCTGTGCAATGCTGAACCTTGGCATGGCCTGGTCTCTCTAAGGTGAATTAACCTCGACCCACCACTGTGTTCCTGTGTCAAAAAGCAGCACTGCCGGAACCTCCCCCTGTGGATTGCCTGCCCTCACCTGGCCGGTGGGCTGCGAAGTAGGCATACGGGCTGGAGGTGAACTTGAATTAGACAGCGACAAAGCTGAGTGGCCCCGTCACTGCCCACTGCCCTGGAGAGCGTGCATACCAGAATGGGTCAGCTGGAGGAGAAAGACAGGGTTTGTACTCAGATGAAAGGGGAAGGTGATGGCCCCCAGAGGTCTCCAGAGAGCCACCGCTTTAAGGCGTTTTGGAAGGGGCTGCCTGCTCCTGGCACGGTGAGCACCTGCTCTTTCTGCAGTGGGCTTGTTCTTAGTCGACTTCGCAGCCAGCAGGTGCCACCTCCAAAGGGGAGCTCATGCCCAAGCCACCTGGGTCTAATGAGGCAGGGCTCATTGCAGCCAAGAAAATGCATGTTCTTCTTGTTTGTTAGAAGCATAAAGAGAAAGAAAAAAAGAAAGTACTCGAGGAACTTAACTCAGCAAGTCCACACTGAGATGAGGAAGAATAATGCTATGAAGAAAGGAACCACAAACATGCAATAGCTGCCTCCATCTCTTACTCTGGATCTCTTAGTGAACATAAATGACACACACAGAATGGAACTTACACACACGGGTTTGGCAAAGTCATAGTTTTTGTTTTCTGGCACAAATTTCCCACCACTGATTGGGACAGCCCTTTTTCCTTACTAAGGTGAAATGTATTTTTAGAGGGTGAGTTTATTTTTGCAAGATAGCGTAATTTGCAAAATAAGTTTGTGGAAGCTAAGTGGGGGGTGAGGAGGGGGAGGGAGGTGAAAATGATGTACCCATGGTCCCTTCCCCAGGAACAAATAGGTGCTGCCTGGAAGATTTCAACACCCAGATGTGCACATCTGGGGGTGCAGAGTCCTTTTATCTTGAGTTGCCAAATTCCTCACAGTTAAGCTACTAGAATTCAATAAATTAAATACTTTTGGAAAAGATTATATTTTTAAAGTAATAGATTCAAAGTCTTCGGTAACCTGTTTGAGCCCACTGGGTGGAAGTACACAGTAACTTCGTGAATATAAAGTTATTCATTTAAGTGGAGAGGTGCAGTACCAAAATCCATAAATAGAAAAAAAAATCAAGCTCCCGAATAAAAAGTAAAGACATTTACACATTCTCACTTTCAGAGGGTATTTCAATGACCAGCAGAAAGCAGAGTCCCTTCCCACCTAAATTTACCCTCCCACAGGACAATTCTATAATATGATAGCAAGGGCTCAAAATATTGCTTTGTGGCACATTCTGAAAGTAATATAAAAATAATTTCTCTAGGATGACTGAAACTCGGCTTGTAAAATTGCAACATAATAACATAAAATCTACAAACAGAATACACTTAAAAACATCTTCCTTTAATGATACACTGTTTAAAAAAGTCATACACCCAGGTAACACATGTGTAAGAAATGGGAAGTCAATTACTGGAATTGACTTCCACTGGGGTTTAGAACTAGCTGGGACCCATGGGGAACCTGGCTGTCCCTCAGAGATATCTGTCATTCTTGGAAAGGGGAGTCTGGCCGGTTCAGATGAGAAGGTTGTCATGGCAGGGCTGGTCACCATGTCCCAAATCCAGCCCTCGGATGGGGGCAGGGACGCACATCCTGGGGTGCTCACTGCCTTTCTAGAATTGAGACTCGCCTTCTTTCGTGTTTCCATTGCTTGCAACCCATCTTCCTTTCCTTGCTCCACAAAGATCCCCCAAATAACAGGAGAATATCAGGGGACCCCTTAGTGAACAGGGAAACAAAGCAGCAGATTTTTATGGTTCCTGCCGAGCCTGAAAAACTAACCTGGTCCAGTTAGTGCATGGTACTAATAAATTTAGTAAGACAACAGGCTCTCTGACTTTTTTTATTAAATACTGTTTAGTGGAAAGATGGATCAACTCCCTCACAAAAAGAAAGAGGTACTCTTAAGCATGTGGATTGAGTCACAATGTGTTGCATCGGCAGGCGGCTGGCACTTTTAGCCTGCTTTGTGCTTGAGCTGAAAAATCTTTAACAGCATAAAATCTATAAACAGAATATACTCAATACACGTGGCTTTCACATGGCGAGAGGAGGTGAAGGTGTGGTCATTGCTGCACCTCAGACCTTATTCACAGCACATCAGATGGGGGTGGGGAGTTTACTGTGAAATTCAAGGACACAAGACAGGTCACTGTTTTTGGATAACCCACACATATTACTCTGCCTGGTTTGGAAGATTTTCCTCTATGACCATGGATGCAATTTTTTATTCTTGGTTTGCCTTTTTTTTTTTTAAACTTGGTAGAATGCAGGAGAAAAGTAAAATATTTGCATAGCCAGTTTTGGAAGTTTCAGGTTGGCTGTTATACTGGGAAACATTTTTTGGTATTTAAGGGTGGCTGTCTGAATCCTCTAAAAGTATGGGGCATGAGGAGGAGCTGGTGGCTACAGTCAAAGCGACACTTTCTGTGACCCCAACAGCTTTGGATAGCAAAGCAGTTGCTTGGCATGACATGGATAACCAGTTCCAAAGAGCTGAACAAACACATCCTCTCAACAAGAGATTTAAACAACCAAAACCAAAACCAAAACCAAAACCAAACAACAAAAAACCCAAGAACCTGCATTTTTTCCTAATAAAAGAAACATGAAGGACAGCAATGTTACTAAATACCATACTTTGAAAGTAACATTCAGCACGAAAAGTAAACCTTTCAAAATACTTCTTAAAGATTCTACATGATAAGTAATTTTGATTTTAGGAACCACTTATGCAAAACTTGAAATTATTGAAAATTCCACGTGCTGTGGGATAATTAAAAAATAAAGGAATTACTCACAGGAAATACTCAATTCTTTTATTATAATTCTTCAAACAAGTTTAAAAAATCCCCTCCCCCCCCTTTTTTTCTTTTTTGCTGTTGCTGTTCTTTGTTAGGGGGAAAAAGCATCCTTTCTGGACAGGAGAAGCTGGCTCTGATGAAGAGATGGTCAACCTCCTGCCATTTTCTGATGATACCCTCACACCAAAGCCAGGTTTTCTATCTGTCTTACGGTTATCAGAGGCTGTTCTAAGGCTCTCATAGGTTTTAAAGTATTTCATTTGTTAGTGAGGATTTCACCCATCTTTTCCGTATGTCTTGGAAACAAGATCTTTCTTTAGAGAGGCAGGTTTTTAGCTCCTCAGTGTTCTTGGCCAAAACGGTATTCGCCAGAGGTAATCTTGGAAGGAAGAAGCTGCATATTGCTGCTCAAAACTGGGTAAGCTAAGGACACATTAATTTTGTCTTTCCTCAAGAAATGTATGAGGCACCAAAAAAGGGACAGCTTGGGGGTGTCGGGCAGCTCCCTCAATGTGTGAGGGAACCCGAAGCGGCCCCTCCCTGCCCCAGGGGAGGATGCCACGTTTGGACAAAAGGGGCACGGGGAGGTGGGGAGCAGGTTTCCTTCCCTCGGCTCCCCCTGGCCCCTTCCCTTCGGAAAGAGGCGCGGGCCGGATTTCAAAAGCAGCCTAGTGGGGGCATACACACAGTGACCCCGCGGTCAATTCCTTGTCCCTCTCCTTGGGCCCCCGAATACTTCCTGGGGGGGGGGCTCTCCAGCGACAGTTCACTGTGGATGGGTCTTCTAAGGAGGAACGTGAGACGGCTGTCCTATTCATTTATCTACGGGACACTTCTCATTTGCGAGTTACAAAACTTGCCTTTGTGACTCCAAGATGTCTTGGCAAGCTGTCACCCGAGCTCCCCGGCCGGGCCCGGGAGCGACCCCTACACCTCCCCACACCCTGCGAGGTAGGTTGTATGGTGCCCATTCTTAGGGACCCTCGCCGCTGGGATGGCAGTGTGAAGGGTGCTCGGCCGGATGGCTGCGAGAGGAGCTTTTGCTTTTCAAATGGAGCCGCGGGTTCCTAACGGGCCACAGTAATCACCAAAGCGCCTCCTTGCCTCCAAGGACCCCGGAGAGGACGCTGTCACCGCAGTCTCGGGCTGCGCGCGGGTGTCTAAACCCCGCGCGCCAGGACCCCTCTCCGGGGAAGAGGCCAGTCGCCAAGGTCGGGGAAGCAGAGGGGGTGGGGAGGGGAGCCTGTAAAACACCCCCTGCTAAAAACCAAGGGCAGCACATTTCTTTATTTCTCTTAGGGAGGAACAAAAATACTCTTGCAATGGCTGTTGGGTTTCCACAGGTACGAGGCAGAGGCTACGCTGGCACGTCCCACTCCCGACAGTATGACTTGTCTCCTATCCGTCTGCTACCTGAGTGACGTCAGTGTAGGTCAGGCACCGTGAGGAACGTTTGACCAAACACGTACACAGCACTGACAGAGAAGTCAACGGCCGTCCAGTTGACCAGGGTCAGTAAAAATTTAGGAGGGGGGGGAAGAAGGGGGGGAAAAAAAGACACTGACAGACGGGGAAAAAGCATCCCGGCGGGGGGCGCGGCGCGCTCAGGGCCGGGGGCCGCGCGCCTCGCGCTCGCGCCGCCGCCGCAGCTCCTCTCGGTAGCAGTAGGAGCAGTAGTGTTCGGTCTCCGCGCGCCCGTAGAAGGCGCAATTCTCCCGCTGGCAGCGGCGCTGCGCCGGGCCCGGGCCCCCGCGGCCGCCCTCACCGTTCGACCAGGCGGCCGGCGCGTCGGTGTCGGCGTCGGCGAACTCCAGGCCGTCGCGGGCGGCGCCGAAGCCGTTGGTGCAGGTCTGCGACTTGGGCTCGGCACCCGCCGCCGGTCCCGGCCCCGCGCGCGCCAGCGACTCGACCGTGTGGACGGCGCGCAGGGCGGTGGCGGCGGCGCGCGCCGGGCTGTAGCTCTGCGACGACAGCGAGCGGTTCTGCTGCGGGTACGTGGCGCACGGGCGCAGCACGCCCACGGCTGGCGCGCACCCCTCGTCCCGCGCACCCGCCGCCTGCACGTGGATGATGCTCTGGCGCCCTGGCGCCGGCGGGCTGCGCCCGGGGACCGGCCCGCTGGCGGCCCCGCGCCGCGCGCCACCGCCACCCGCAACCGGGGAGGCCGCGCCGCCCGCCGCCGCCGCCGCCGCCCGCGCCGCCCGGGCGCCCGCCGCTGGGCTCGGGCGCTCCTTGAACTTGAGCACCAGCTGGGTGGGCGGCCCGGCCGGCAGGCCCGGCGAGGCGCGCTCGGGGCCCGGCGCGCCCTCGGTGTCGGGCCGGCGCGGCGGCCTCTTGGTTGTGGGGGCGGCGGCGGTGGGGGCGGCGTCGCGGCGCCGCTGCTCCTGCTCGGCGCTGAAGCGCTCCTGCGCGCTCGTCAGGTAGTAGCCGATCATCTCCTCGTGGAACTGGTGTCGGTGGCTGGTGAGCAGCAGGCCGGCGAAGATGAACTTGCGCTCGCCCTGCATGGCGGCGCGCAGGATGTTGAGGCTCAGCTTCACGTCCGTGCTGTATTTCCAGGCGTCGCCCCGTGGCCCGCCGCCCTTGTCGGCCGGCGACGCGCTCGCCGCCTTGTCCGTGGGCGACGGCGTGGTCTTCTCGGACGGCGACGCGCTGGTCGACGCGCCCGAGTCCTCCTTGCTGCCCTTGCGTGACTTGGCCTTCTTCTCCTTGCCGCGCTCGGGCGCGTCCCCGTTCCTGCCGTTGGCCGGGTTGGCGCGGCCCATCTTGCCGTGCACCAGGCCGCCCAGGCCGCCCATGTTCTTCCTCAGCTTGATGCCGAGCGTCTTGCTGAAGCTGCCCAGCTTGTTGGCCACGGAGTCCGCCCGGGTCTTGTCCTTCTCCTTGCGCTGCTTCTCCTTCTCCTTGTCCTTGCCGTTCTTGCCGTTCGTGCTGTTGGAGTTGCTGCACACCGAGTCGCGGTCCGAGTCCAGCGAGTCAGCCAGAGACTGCGCGTCCTCCCCCGCCGAGGCCGTCGGGGACTCCGGCTGCGCCAGCGGGGCCTGCGGGGAGAGAGCCGGTGGGAGGAGGCAGCAGGTCAGAGAAGAGCTGCCCCCTCGGAGCGCTGAGACAAACAGAGCCTGCCGCCGGCTTGCAGCGGCTGGGGCCCTCGGGTCACCGGGTTCCACCC
>PVKY010009642.1:0-13174 GCA_004027775.1 Bradypus variegatus
TATACAATGGGGGGAGGAAGGGAATGGGATATTTTGAATGTTCTTTTCTATTTTAATTTTTATTTTATTTTTGGAGTAATGAAAATGTTCAAAGATTGATTGTGATCAACTATATGACAATACAGTGAACAACTGATTGTATGCTTGGAATGACTGTATGTTATGTGATTATATCTCAATAAAATTGTAAAAAAAAAACCAAAAAAAAACACTTTAGTTCAATCAAAATATAATTCTAAAAGGTGTTCAAGTAACCCACAGAAATACAGGAAAAAGAAAACAGAAACAAACAAACAAACAAAAAAAAACAGAGAGAACAAATGGAAACAAAAAATAAAATGGCAGACTTAAGCTCTACCATATTAATAATTACATTAAATTTAAATTATCTAAGTATACCAACTAAAAGATAGTGATGGGCAGAGTGTATTAAAACTCATGACACAAGTATATGCTATCTACAAGAAATTTACTTCAAATAGAAAAATATAGGCAGGTTGAAAGTAAAAGGAAGGATTAAGATATATTGTGTGAACAATAATCAAAGGAAAGCAGGAATGTTTATATTAATATCAGAAAAAGTAGACTTCAGAGCAAAGAAAATTACAAGAGACAGAGAGGGATATTATATAATTATAAAAGGGTCAGGCCACAAAGAAGACATAACAATTTTAAATGTGAATGCACCAAACAACAGAGCTGCAAAATACATATCACAAAAACTGATGGAACTGAAAAAATAAATAGACAAATCCACAATTATAGTTGGTGACTTCAACACTCATCTCTCAACAGCTGATAGAACAACTAGACAGAAAATCAGTAGGTTACAGAAGAACTCTACAACACCATCAATCTATTTGACATTTATAGACCACTCGACACAACCACAGCAGAACATTTTTCTCAAGTGCTCGCAGAACATAAAATAAGATAGAATATATCCTGATCCATAAAAACAAACATCTACATATTTAAAAGAACTGAAATCATATGGAGTGTGTTCTCTGACCACAATGAATTCAAATGGAAAATGGGTAACAGAAAAATCTCCCAACACTTGGAAACTAAACAACACACTTCTAAATAATCCATGGATCAAAGAGAAAGTCTCAACTTGAATTAAAAAATACACTGAACTGAATGAAAATGAAAATACAACATATTAAAATTTGCGGGACACTACTAAAGCAGTGCTGACAGGAAAACTTACAGCAGTAAACACATACAATAGAAAAGAGGAAAATTCTCAAGTCAATAATTTAAGCTCCCACATCAAAAAACCCATAAAATATAGAGCAAAACAACCCAAAGCAAGCACAAGGAAGGAAATAACAAAGATAAGAGCACAAAACAATGAAATAAAAAACAGAAAAATAAAGAAAATCAGTGAAACACAGAGCTGGTTCTTTGGAAAGATCAATAAAATTGACAAATCCCTAGGCGGATAGGCAATTAAAAGAAGAATGAAGACACAAATTGCCAATACCAGGAATGAAACAGGAGATATCATTACAGACTCTGCAAATATCAAAAGAATAATGAAGGAGTACTATAAAAAATTCTACACACATATATTTGACAATGTTAGATGAAATAGACAAATTCTTTGAAAAACACAAACTACCACAACTCACCCAATATGAAACAGACAATTTGAATAATGCTATACTTATTAGAGAAACTGAATTCATAGTTTTATCAACTCCCAAGAAAGAAATATCCAAGCCCAGATGACTTCACTGAAGAATTCTACCACATGTTTAAAGAAGAATTAACACCAATTCCACACAATTTCTTCTACACATTAGAAGAGAAGGGTACACTTGCCAATTCATTCTATGAACTCATACTAAAACCAGACAAGGAAAGTACAATGAAAGAAACCTACAGACCAAAATCCCTCATAAATATAGACACAAAAATCTTTAATAAAATATTAACAAACAGAATTCAGCAATATATAGAAGGGATTATATACCATGACCAGCTAGGATTTTTTCCAGAGATTCCAGCAGGTCCACTATTCGAAAGTCAATCAATGTAATCTACCATATTAACAGGCTAAAGAAGAAAACCTGTATGATCCTATCAATCAAAAAGCACTGGACAAAATTCAATACCCGTTCATGTTAAATCTGTCAGAAAAATAGAGAAGAAACTTCCTCAACTTGATAAAGAGCATCTGCAAAAAGTCTTCAATTATCATTACGCTTAATGGTTAAAGAGTTAAAGCTTTCTCCCTAAGACTGGGAACAAGGCAAGGATGTTCACTCTTACCACTGTTATTCAATATATTACTGGAAGTTCAACCCAATGCAATAAGGCAATAAAATGAAATAAAAAGCATATAAATCAGAAAGGGAGAATTAAAACTTTCCCTATTTGTATATAACATAATTGTCCACGTAGAAAATCTCCAAAAATATAATAAATAAACCAAACTAATGAGTTCATCAAGAGCATAAGATTATAAATGTAAAAATCAACTGTATTTCTATATACCAGCATCAACATGTGAATGCTGAAGGTAAAAATTCATTAATTTTTACAATTGTTGGGGGGGAAAAGAAATTTTTAGGTGTACATCTAGCAAAACATGTACAGGACTTATACTCTGAAAACTATACAACACTGATGAAAGAACCCAAAGAATTTAAATAAATGGAGAGACATACCAAGTTCATGGATTGGAAGAGTCAACATGGCAAATATGCCAATTCTCTCCTAATATACAAGTTTAATGCAATTCTTATCAAAATCCCAGTAAGATATTCTGAAGATAAAAACGAGATAATTTAAAAATTTATATGGCAAGTCAATGAAGTAAAATAGCTAAAACAATTTTGAATAAGAAGAATAAAGTGGGAAGAATCAGCCCATCCAGTTTCTAGACTTATTGGATAGCTACAGTTATCAAGATAGTATGGTATTGGTAGAGAAACATACATATAGAACAATGGAACAGAATGGAGAATCCAAAAATAGATCCACATAAATGTGCCCAATTGACTTTTGACAAAGGTGCAAAAGCAATTCACTGGAAGAAGGAGAGCCTTTTCAGCAAATGGTGCTGGAGCAAATGGACATCCACAGGCAAAATATGAACCTTGGCCTGTCACACCTTGTGCAAAAATTAGTGCACAATGGATTACAGACTTAAATGAAAAACACAAACCTATAAAACGGTTAAAAACACAGACACACACACACAGAGCAGGAGAAAATCTTTGGGACCTAGCGCAAAGCAAAGGGTTCTTACCCTTGCCACCAAAACTACTATCCATAAAAGGGAAAACTGATAAGTTGGATTTCATCAAAATTTAAAAAATTTACTCTGTGGAAGAACCTGTTAAAAGCATGAAAAGATAAGCTACACATGGTAGAAAATATCTGTATACATATATATAACAAAAGGCTACTATTTAGGATATATAAAGAATTCTAAAAACTTAGCAGTTAAAAGACACCAACTATTCATATAGAAAATGGGTAAAAGACTGAAGAGACATTTCATGGAAGAATACACAGATGGCAAATAATCATATGAAAAGATGTTTGACATCATAAGCCATTTGGGAAATGCAAGTTAAAATCAAAGATTGAATGGTTAAACAAACAAACCTGTACACAAGTATTCACAGTAGCTTTATACACAACAGCCCAAAACTAGAAACAATCCAGATGTCCTTTGGGGGTGAATGGTTAAACTGCAGCAAACCCATAGCATGGAGTACTTCTCAGCAATAAAAAGCAATGAACTCTTGATACATGCAACAACCCAGATGAATGTCCAAAGAACTGTGCTAACTGAAAAAAAAAAGTCAATACTGTATGAATCCATTTATATTACATTCTTGAAATGACAAAACTATAAAAATAGGGAACAGTTTAGTAGATGCCACAGTTTAAGGCTGGGGTGGGATGGGAGAGAAGTGGATGTGGCTATAAAAGAGCAACATGAGGGATCCGTGTGGTGATGGAAATGTTCTGTATCTTGACTATATCACTGTAAACACCTGATTGTGATATGTAACAGTGTTTTGCAATATTTTACCTTAGAGGAAACCAGGTAAAGCATACAAAGAATCTATTTTAATTTCTTACAACTGTACGCGCAGCTACAATGATCTCAAAATAATTAAAATTAAAAAACTCAAGATTCTGAGCAAGTCATTCCCTTGCTCATTGGCTAGAAGGATTAAAATAAAAGATCAATGGGCTAAACATAATACCTGGCATAGAGTAAGTACTCAATAGATGGTTATTAAAATAATATGTCTTAAGAGTAATGGCAGTGGTGATAGAGAAGTGTGTAGCAAAACATATGTAGATGATAGCATTAATGGGTTTGGGTGAAAGATTAGATGTGGGGATCAAGGGTGACAGGGAGTCAAGGATGATTCCCAAGCTTCTCACTTGGCATCATTTACAGAGCAGATGTGGAATGAAGGAGAGGGATGAAAAGGAGTGTAGTTTGGGGTGTGCTGAGTTTGTGCTGACTGTGATTCATCCAACTAGAGATGCCCAGTTAACAACTGGATATGTAAGTCTGGAATCCAGAACACAACTCTGGGATGGAAATTTAATTTGACAGTGGCATACAAATGTACTTGAAGCCAAGATGGTGGATAAGATCACCTAGTGGGAGAGTGAAAAAAGAGCCTAGGTCACAGTCACAGAGCTACAAAGAAGCTTCAATCTTTAAAGACTGGATAAAGAAGGTTGGCCAGAAAAGTAGAAAAATCAGGTACATATAGTGTCACCCAAGACAAGACAAAGATGTTTCAAGAAAAAGTGAATTACTAACTGTGACCAAGAAGTGGAGAGGTTAATTAAGATGAGGCATGAAAAATCATCCTCTGAATTTAGTGATCTGGGTGTCACTGGTGGCTTTCTGAGGATAGCTCTGGTGAAATGATGAAATAGGTTTCACATTGGAGCAACTGGGAAGTGAGCAGAAAGTGGGAAAAATGGGGGAAGAATAGACAACCATTAACAAGTTTGGCCCTGAAGGAAAGGAGAATTTGTTAAAAGACCTTAAGTGTCTTTGAATGTTAATGGAAAGGAATGGGGGGAAGAAATTAGGGTACAGGCGAGAAAGAGTAAGAATGATGTACAGGTGGCAGGATTAGCTCAGAGAGAAGGGGTACCTCATCTACTTTAAGAAGAAAGAAGAAGGAAAAGAATCCTACAGATATACACAAATTTGGAAATTTGGTGGCAGTGGGAGCAAGACAGCTACTCAACTGATAGCTTCAACTTTCTTTGTGAAGGAGAAGTCAAGATCATCTACTAAAACTGAAGGGATGGCTTCTTTTTTTATTCTCAGAATCTAATCCAGCACCTAGGACACAGATAATTAATAAATAAGATTAAAAAAATTACTCTTCCCAAAGGACAGTAATTGTTCCTTTAAGTACTGTTCCCCCTAAATTCATTAGAATCAACGCACAACTTTTGTTAAATTCACCACTAGGGGGCAGTGCTGCTGCCAATTTTCTTTCTCCCTAATACTGTACACCACCGGTGAAATTAACAGAAAGCTGCAGTGCACTGTCAAAAAGTAAGTTTTTTACCCAAGAAAATCCTATTTCAGACTTATAAACATGTCTATATATACACACATATATATTACACACACACATTGGGAGACCCTAAATACTCAAGGGCAAATGGAAGATTGTTCAGCTTCTCCTGCCAACCTCTCACTACAACCATATCATGATGCCCCACAGGCAATATTCACAATTTTCCAGAGGTCATCTTTTTTTGCAATTCCTCTAGGGCACACAGCAAATGTTGGACGTACCTTTTACACTTTCATAAAATTGATAAAATAGAACATATTGGGGGGAAGGGGAATAAAACCTATAACCTATAACCTGATAACATCTTGCATAGCTTCTCCCAAGTTGTTTTCCCCCACATCCACCCCTCACCCCAACTTAAACCAGAAGTGTTGGTTTTTTAAGAGTTTTAAATAATTTTAATTTATTTTATAAAATGCTTTTTCCTTTAACTTAAATGTCTGATATATTCTTATGAGGAAGATTTATCAAACTACCAAATCACATACCAAATACACCATAAGAAAAAGCTATTTTGGGGTATATGTTTAGCAGTGGGGCTGGGAATTATTCTTTCCAAGTTTGGTTCTAATGAATTTGGATCTCTAATGAACAAAGGGAACTAGCAGAGTTCTAACTTACAATGGGGTGCAGAAAATTCTCAACACCCAAAAACAAAAGTGGATGTAAAAGCAGACTGCTCCTCAGGAGTTTAGGGTTAGCCAGAGTGGCTCAGTTTCCACCAGGGGGACTGAACTTCCACAGTGGAAAAGGCTTCCAGTCATATCAGTGGAATACATTGCTTTATGGGCAGGAGCCCCAAGGAAGATGGGAAATAGAGAGACTGAGGTCATCATATTACTTTAGGGTGTTAAGTAGTTCAAAGGTGTGAAAAGGCTGTTGACCCTAAAGCCTCCAAACTTGGTTATTTTGAACTAAATTTGCTCAGCAATAAAAATCCTCAAGAAATGGGTCATAAAGAGAGTTTGAAGCAGTCAACAGTCAAATGTGGATACAGTGTTAAATTGTTTGCAAACTGTTTCAAAAACAAAGTTTCAAGGTTCTTTAGGGTATTATTCTAATTTGACAATTAAGAACCACATCTTTACTGGACACTATTCCACTAGCTGGTATGAAACACTTTCATTAGTAATTTTTAGAAGCTCCTTGAGGCTACAGATTTTGGTTATATATATATATCAAATTCCTTCTCCTTAATCTTAAAAGAAAACTTAACTTCCCTAAAAAGCTGATATAACCCTGAACAGGAAAGATGTTTCTTTCTTAGTCATTATAATACTTTGATTACATGGACATCTCAAAATGGGATGAACACTTCATTCTCTCAACTCTACTACACTTTAAATCTACTACATTTTAAATAAGTCATGTGCTGAATCCTCAGATTTTTTTCCCCAGTAAATGATCTAAGAGCCTGATTTCATATTCTCTCTCTCCCCCTCTCTCTCTCTTACACACACACATGCATACATTTTCACTCCCCAATAACAACACTTCCTTTGAAAAACAGAATGTCACTTCCTCAGTCCAGAGGCCAGAAGTCCCTGATTTTGATCTGGGGAGCCAAGACAGGAAACTCTGGTAAGCTTCTGCCTCTCCCCCCATGGACAGTCACTGCTGCAGCTGACAGAAGGCAGGGTCTATTCAGAGCTCCCTTGATGCACTGCAGCTGGAAGGCAACAGCTCCCTTCCAGACTATGGGAGTGAGCCCAGAGTCCAGCACCAAAATTCAGTCTAGTAAGGGCATTTCATAGGAAGTGAAGAGGGCGAAGATGGGCGACTTTGAGACCTTTTAGGGACCTTATGTTCATTTCCAAACTCCTGCCACAACTCTCGGGCTGATTTCTGCCAAATTTTGTAACTGGCTCTGTTACCCCACCAGACATACATCCTCGGGTGAAAATAAGTCAGATCTCCTCACAGCTCTGCACCAGATTGTACCACCCCCCACCCCCCACCCCGACCCTTGATGTTGCCAGTTTCTCACGTAGAGGAGAGAGGCTGTCCCAGGAATTTCAGTAAACACCGTCGGTTAGCACTACCTGGTAACTGAGAACCTTGATCTCTCCTGACCCCAGACACCAAGGTCTACACAACACAAAACCTGGGCTAGTTATAGCTGACCAAACTGCAGTGTCACACTCGGGAGAGGGGGTATGTATGTGAGAGACATGCAGAATAAAGGGAAAGAAGGGGAACAAACAAATGAGTCACTTAATACAAGGGCTGCACATGTCGCTGACGCTGCCCATGATGCAGAAGCTCTGTACTGGAAGGAAGCAGGCGGCCACCCGGGAGGGGCGGGCAGAGAAAGGAAAGAGGGAGAGGGTGTGAGGCGCGTCGCCCTTTGTGGGGGACAAGCCGCGCGGCCACACAGCCTACTCCCACCCACTCCCCCAACCCCGCAGGCTGAGGCCGCTCAGGGTTACTGTGCTTCCTAGCCCGGCGAATCAACTCTCTCTGTCTCCCAAAACAATCAATACAAACTTCAATGCTGTATTTAGTTTACAAGGAGGCTGGCTGGGGAGGTGCCTCCGACGCGCCTGCCCCGCGGAGAAGGAGCCGCAGCTTCCAGCAGCAGCCCCGCCCCTCAGCGCCGCACCTGTGACAGGTGTGCAGGTGCCCCACACAACCCGGGGCCGCGGGGCGCGCCGACCGCTCCTCGACCCCCGCAGGCCCGGGGCCCGCCTTCCCCAATGGCGCCGCCGGTCCTGAGGCCCCCGGCCCCTTCGCAGACCGCCAAGCTCCCCACAACTCGCGCCCTCGGCGGCCGCGCCCGCTCGCCACCCGCACTCACATAGCGCCTCAACTTCTTCTCGGGGGGCGATTTCCTCAGCCAGCCGGTGCACACCACGTCGCCGCCGCCGCTCATGCTGCCGGCGGACTGGAGCCCGCCGCCGGGTCGGGCGGACAAGGGCGCGGGCCGCTGGGTCAGCCGGCCGCCGGTGCGCAGCTCACGCGGGAGGGGAGGGGAGGGGCGGGGCCGCTGGTGGCCGCGGGGCGAGGACGAGGCGGCGCGGGCCCGGTAGCCTCGCGCGCGCCCGCTCTCCTTCTCTCTCTCCCCCTCCCCTCCCACCGCCCCGGGCCCGCGCGCGCACTCACAGCCGGCCGCGGTGGGGGCGCCACAGCAGGAAGCGGCCAGCGCGCGCTCGCCACGCCCACAACCCGCCGCGTCCTCGGGCCGGCAGCCTTCAAAGACACAAACACTGTCTTGCAGCCCCGCGAGGACCGAAGTCCGCGCGGTCGTCGAAAGCTGCAGGCCGCGCCCCTGGGGTTCTCCCCCCACTCTCCCTGAGGCCTTTAATGGCAAACCCGGGAGGGCGGGGGGGGAGGCAGCCGCGCCCCCAGAGGGAAGGTGTGAGGGGGAGGGGAGTCAGGGCAGTCGGTTGTGGATCGATTTTTCAAGGAGGGTCGGCAGGGAAGGGACCCGAAGGCCTGCTCACGTTTCCTGTCCATTCCCAGAGGTTCAAGTTTCAGCGGGTCAGGTTCTGGCTGAAATTAGTGATCTGCTTCCCAGCACGTTTCATTAACTCTCGCACCTCCCTGGCGGGAGAAGGAGAGAAGAAAAACACACCTACTAAGTGCTGGATGATTGTCTTAACCTACAAATTGGGTGGGTAGTAGTAGTCCCATTTTACAGTAGCCTACGGTGTCAGTAGCCTAAGGTACAATGCGGAGCAAGTTTACTAATTCAGAGGGGGTGGGGCTGGGAGGTGGGAGGAGGTTTCAGCTTATCTGCTATTTAAAGTGGGGGGATTGCTTTCAAGTCTGCAGATCAACTTGGGAGCTTCTCTTTCTGGCAGGAAACAAAGCCCAGCAGGCTCCCACACTGCCTCTGGGAAAACAGAATTCAGTAGAAGAACATCTGTATGACTTGCAGAACCGAGGAAGCAAAAATTAATTTATTTCATGGCAAATTGGAAGACAGAGTGGTGCAGAAGAAAGAAAAATTGGAGTCAAAATTCCCCAAAGTTCCAACTCATTTATACAGGTGAGGATACCTCTCTGAGGCTCATATATAACTGGGATAGTGATACCTCTCTCCCTGGGTTGTGGTAAGGTTTAACTGAGATAAAGTATGTGGAAGTACACACTTGACAACACCAGCACTTCAGGGGGAGGGTAGAGAAAAACATAAAAATACCTTTGGTAGGACCTCTTTTCCATTCACAAAGTTCCATTATAAGCACCCTTAAAAGGTAGCTCATCCCCCAAGTTCTCTGTGAAGTGGACAGTAACCCAAGGGGGAACTGTGCTTCCACAGATGAATTGGAGAAGCAGCATTTCCCCCCCCCCCCGTTCCACCCCACCTTAGACTAAAGATACTTTGTTCGCTTCCCTGTTTCCATGCAGCTAAGCTAGTTATTTCAAGGACTTGGAATTGCATCTGGCTTTACAGATCTTGGTTTAATTATGTGATCACCTACTGCATGCTTAGCTCTTCTTGGCACCCTGGGAGATTTAGAGATCTGCTCCCTTGGTCCCAATATTTCACTAACTTTCTTCACTGTCCAGAATGCTGCTGGATAGCGTTTAAAGCCAGAACTATCACACTAGCTGGAACCAGAGCTTCCTTAGCTTTCCAATTCAGAGATCGTTAAGCCACATGCAAAGGCCACCACTAGAATTACCTTAAAACCCTTATGAGAACTGGGGATAAAGGGTAACTAGGCCAGCAGTTCTAATGCAACATTCTTTAAGCATATCTTAAAATAATATTTAAGTAAATGCTCTAATTTCTACATAATTGTTGCACAGAAATGTTTCTTTTTGTTGTTGTTTTCTAAGGTATTTAAACAAGCTCAGCTAATTTCAGCACCCTGTAGCCACTTGTGCATTAGGGTGCTTGCATTTAGTGGCTTACAACATTATCTATGAAAGCAAAAATATATAAAGTACCTCATGTTGTAAGTTATTGTACTGTATTTTTAATGTAACAATGCAAATCTTGTTAGACACATGCATCTGTACAATCATGATAAATGCAAATAAACTGGTTTGTAGGAAAAAAAAAAAACCTATGATACATAAATATCAAAACACTCAAAGTCTGCCAGATCGATCAGAAGGTGGTGACTCCCAACCAAAATAAAGCAATCCTTCTGACTTCATTCACATCTGAGTCATGGTGCCAAGTCTCAGGGACTGCAGAGTCTGAGAAAACTTCAGGATTTGGCTGCAGCTGAGGTTTGTGATGCAAGTCAGGCATCCATATGCCCTATCTTTCCCTAGAAAAGTCATAGTCTTCTATTACATACCCTTCAATATTTATATGATTCAAGACCGAGACTAGGAGATTGCTCAGCAATGGTTAGTTGGGGGATAGGTCACATTCTGCCAGAAACTCTTTAGGGTATTAGAAGACCCCATGCTGTTACTTAGAATTCCATATGGGAATTGTGGCCAATGACGGGAGGGGCCTTAAAATGTAAGAGTTACGTAGTAGTATCGACTTCAGAAAGTCAAGGAACACCACTGCCCTTCCCCAAAGTCGGAGACGGGACTTTTCCGTGCTCTCCTATTCCCTCACCACCCCCACTTCTACTCCACCTTTCTCATTATTGCGCTGCCAGCGCCCGGCTTGGGCCCCTAGCACAGGCTGCACGCAGAAGCCCAGACTGCTGCTGAGATTCCCTGGCTGCACCCTGTGCGGCTCAATTTTCGGAGCCTGAGATGCGTGCCAGGACTGGAAACAGCCCTCGGACAGAACGTTCTTGTCTGGGCCTTCACTAAGTCCTCTCCACCCGCTTTTTTTTTTTTTTTTTATGCTCCCTGGTTTTCGCTGAGTGGTAAGAGAGGAACAAATCACTTGAGTGATTTATTTACACGAAGGCAGGCGCCATCTACCGGAACCAGCTGGGACGACATTTCCCCCTCGCTTCCCACTGCACCTTCCGTCGACATGCATCACTAGCCTATAATTTAGGCAATTTCGATTAAAGACCATGGGGTATTTCCTGGGGGGGATTTAATGACCGGCTCCAAGGAGCGCTTTGGGTCATTAATTTTATATTCTCATTAAATCCCCAGGAACTTACCATCTTATGGGGGAGAAGGGAGGTCGCTGGGAGGGAGTATGACACCTGGGAGGAGACCACGTTTTGCCCTACCCCCTCCACGCCCGGGTTCTAAAGGGTGCACTGTGGTTTTGAGTGTCGTCAGCGACACCCTGCATCCGTGCCTGTCTGGGAGTTGAGGGTTTGCGGCCAGCGGCAGGTGCATGGCTGGTGGAACGCTCCCAGGAAAGGGTTGGAAGGGCTAGAAGGAGCCCTGTCCTCAACTGCACACCAGGCTGATGTGATTAATACCACCCACGCCAGGCCTGACGTCAGTGATTGGACTGGGGGTGGGGACGGTATGTTTGTGTTCCAGCCTTCTGCCTTTTCTCCCCTTCAATTTAGTTGACAGGTTAATTTCAGTGCTGAGCGCTGCTTGCCAAGGTCAGTATGACCAGCTGAGTCACCGCAACAGAGGACTCCCAGGACACTTGTCTCTCAGGCATGTTGAGGTGTGTGCCTCTTTAACCCCAGGTTGCTTTGAGCCCAGATTTTTACTCCATCAAATTACCCTCTGATTTAAGTCAGCTCTTGGCATCTGCTGAGACTGAGATCTGGAAGTGGGCTTGGGATGTGGTTGAAGACCTATTTGGATCCTCTATGACTGCTAATGGTATTATGTTACACTGCATCCAACAAGAGTCATTTTAGAAATACATTTTCTTAAAGAAAAGTTTGTGCAGTATAGTTTCCCAATTTCTCCATTGCTAATTTGCTTTGTGGCAGTTTTACTCCTGGGACATTTCTGCTGCTACTGGTGGGTTTAGTAACAAAGTGTTGCACAGATCCTACTACAAAATCAGTTGTCTGTTCTCCCAAGAACAAAGACTGTCGAACACATATGCCGGCCCTTTATTTTCTTCAGAGGGAACTCCTACCTTGAATTAGATCTTAAACATGTCAATATCTCCTTTCTTAAAACTCACCATAGCGTTATTTGCTGTTCTTACTATTATATTGTATTACATGACACGTTATTTTTCTTTTTATCATTATTATTGCTAAAAAAAAGCAATTTTTCTTGTAGTAATCAATGTGTTCAGGTGCTGATTGTGGTGATAAATGTACGGTATGTGAATATAACTATAAAACTATAGGAAAAAATATATATATAGGAGTAAAAGTGTTGGAGAAAACATGGAGGGATGTACCTATCTGCTGTTGATAAGCAGGTGGAATGGTGTAGCCTTTCTGAAGGTCAGTGTAGTTGTTCCACAAAAGTTAAGTATGTGGGGACCATGGGGTCCTGCAACCTCATTGTGGGAATTGTCATTTGAAGATCTGAGAGCAGAGACATGAATGGACATTTGCAAACTGGTGTTCATGGAGGCAGCAATCATGATTTGCAAAGGGTGGAGGTGACCTAAGGGTACATTGACTGAAGAACAGAATGGCGTACTGTGGTGTACACATACAGTGGAACATTGAGCAACTATGAGAAGGATGGAAGCTGTGAGACACACAACGAAGTGAATGGATCCTGTACACAGTATTTCAGTGAAGTACACCAGAAATAAAGGCAAACAC
>PVKY010009643.1:0-13172 GCA_004027775.1 Bradypus variegatus
CCTGTCTAAAATGGTTTACTGTGGAATCCAGGCCAGGGGGCTGGAGATGAATCGTGTTTCTTTAGTGGAATTCTTCATTCCTCTTCCTGAGTCACACTCTGCATTCCTTTTACGCCTCCTCTGAGCTGGCAGGTCATTTTGCAGCAAAGCTATTGGCTGCACAAGCCCATGGAGGACTTGTACCCAGTCTTGTTCTAGTAGCTGACCCTCTGGTGTGGAAGGAGGCAAGTGGGATATGGTAAACAGGAAGACGGCAAGCTCTGGCTTGGCCTGAGGAACAGGAAGCGTCATCAACCACACTCAGCCTGGAGTACAACCTTCTGGGCTTGCAGTGCCTCCCAGGCAGTCTCCAGGATTGCTCTCAGCAGCCTGGGATTCCCAGTGCAGCAGGCAGGATGTGTCCCACAGCACAAGGAAGAACCTCATGGTTTCCGAGGCTGGTGTGAGAGAGGAAGAGAAGGATGAAAGGAGAAGAAGGGGGAGATGGAGAGAGAGATTAAATATTGGGGTTACTCCATACCATCCTATTTTAAACTGCTCCCTGGCCCCACCCTACCTTGCTCTCCCAATCCCTCCTTACCCTGTTGCATTTTTCTATTTCTGTAACTTCTAACGTGCCATACTTCACATATTATCATCTTTGACCCCATGCTAGAATATGAACTCCAGGAAGGCAGGGGTCTTCTCTGATGGACCCTACGAGCCTGAACAGTGGCTGACACACAGTATGTGTCCAACAAGTATATGTTGAATGAATGAATGAATGGGTGAGTGGGTCACCTACAGATACTTTCAAGGATCTTCTTACTATGTTCCTTTCATTGTTCTGCTATTCTCTGAAACAGGAATGTCCTCTTTCAATCATATTTATCGTAATTCCATTCATCCTTCCAGGCCCAGCTCCAAGGCCACTTCTGCAGCATGACATTGTGGCTCAAATCCCTGCCTGACCATCTGTTCACTATGTAACCTTGATGGATTACTTCATATTTCTAAGCCTCAGTTTCCTCACCTAATGGGATCACTGTGAAATGAAATAACATCATGTTCAAGACACACTTAGTTATCATGAGTCTTCCCTGAGGCTCCCCAGTTGGGTGTTTTCTCTTCCTCCTTTGTGCACCCACATTACATTGAGTCTTTTGTATTCTAGTGATTCTTGCATATGCAGTATTTTCCTTAACAGAAGGATCCTTCTGACAGTGTTTTGCAAATATTCGCCCTTACCTTCCCTCCTTGAGCAAGGAAGCACCAGTGCACAGGAGTGAACACTGAAGGGAAAGAATTGGAGAGGGATTAATGTTCAGAGAATGGGCAAGACAATGTATGGAAGGGCTTGCTTGGAGGACAGGATGTTGTGATGGAGAAGTACACAATCAAAAACCAAACCAAAACAAAAAAAGCATTCAACCAACACAGGCATTTCACATCACGAGCTGCAACTTCATAAAAGTTCTCAGGCCAGGGCACATGAATAGTAATCAGCCATCTCCTCTGAATCAGAAGCCCCCAGTTCAAAGTGAGCTGGTGAAGGAGCAGGAGTCCGAACCAGACATGAGGCAGCAAAGACTTGGCTTCTGAAGAAAAGGACCTGCCCCTTTCTGTTACAGGGATCCCCTGGAAAGTCATTCCTGATAAACACTAGTGTGTTTCTGCAATCTGGCTTTTATCCCTTCAAAGTCCTGAACTAGGGGCAATTAGCAGAGCAGGGGAAGCCAAGAAAATGCACTGTGAGTATAAACAGCTTGACAGGACATTTATACAGCAGCAGTCAGAGTTGAGTGCTCTTTCCCCAGTGTGGCAGAGGCCAGAAGTGGGGATTTTAAGAGCAAGGGATGCCTCTTTCTCCTCCTCCTCCTTCTTCTCCTTCTCCTCCTCCTTTTCCTCTTCCTCCTCCTCCTACTTCTCCTCTCCTCCTCCTTTTCCTTCTCTCCTCCTACTTTTCCTTCTCTTCCCCTACTTTTCCTTCTCTCCTCCTCCTCCTGTTGAGTTTCAGGGGCAGGATGAGGGTCTAGTTGGGGTGGCCGAGGACAGAAGAGCCTGTCCCCTGTTCTCACTCAGAGCCACTGAGGCTCTTTGGTAGGAAGCAGAAGGGAAGATGCCACGCTCTAACTTTGGAAAGCTGAATGAACCTATCCGAGTTCCCTGGATTATCCATGGTCGGAATTCAATAATTATAAACCTAATCCTGACTTTTCTCCTTCCCTGTGTGCCAAGACAAGGTTTATAAAGGCATCAGGTTATATGCCTCAGAGGCAGGCAGACTTGACATCCAACCATGGTTCTACCATTTACTGGCAGATCTGGGCAACTACTGACCTCTCTGAAATTTGCTTTCTCTACCAATAAAATGGGAATAAAGTTAGTACCTACCTCACTTGGATTGTCCTTAGGAATGGCAGAGAAATAAGAACAATTCTGAGCTACTGAACGTCCTCAGTTAAGGGTGGTTCTTATGATTATCATTAAAACATGAAATCTGTGTTCTGGGTCAGGGAGGAAAGTGCCCTTATTCAGAGGAGTGAGAGGAATTTTTTTTGGAATTTGAGTGATATGATTGTCTTGAGGACACATATCAGGCTTGCCTACTTGAAAAGAAGATTAAAACCGTTGAGGGGTATGTGATGGTATCTTGACTGTGGTGATGGTTTCAGAGGGGTCAAAACTTACCCAGTAACATACTTCATATGTCTGCAGCTTATTGTATTTCAGTTATACCCCAATAAACCCACTGAAAAATAAAAATCATTAACTTTTAGGACAGCAATAATAGTAGACGATAAATTAATAGTAATTTTTTGGGTAGTGATTAAAAGGGGATAGGTAGGTGGGTAAATGAAAGTCTAATATGAAACAACACTGCTCATATACAACTATTCTTTGTGGTCTTCTTAGAGGCCCTCCTTTCTCTTCCCCTTCCGCCAGCCCGATCCTTCATTCTTTAAGCCCTCTCTCAGAAGCCTTTACAGATCACTCTACCTCATTGCAATTGTACCCACCTATGAAAGTGTTGACCCATACACGCTATAATCTCTCATATAATCCCTTGCATCTCTTTGGCACTATTGTCTAGTTCTCTTATTTAAATCATTATTCAACTTCATAATTGTTTGTACTGATATTAGACTTGTGAAGAATAAAAGGCACAAGATTTCCTTACTGAATGATAAAATTGAGAGTTCTACCTCTTGGGCTTGACTCTCAACACCATGAGTTCCAAGATGACCCCCAGATTTCTACTTGACAGCAATTTTATGGTAGGAAATACTTCTTGATGTGAGCAGGTCATGAGCTGAGCCTTGATTGTTTCTCATTTGTTTTCATAGAAGGATTCTGTTTTAATCCTATTGGTTGTATGAATTCATCCATGATGACTTTTCACTCACAACTAAAGGCTGGTATACCAGCTTGTGAAACCCCAAAGCCTGGTTTGAATGCAGCAGGGTTTAAAATACTTGTTCCAGCCCCTTGGACACATGAACAGCGTTGTTCTAAATCCCAGCCCAGCTTGGATCCAGCAGAGTATAGCTGGGGGCAGCTACCCAACACCACCAGTGACAGACTTGATCCTGGTCCATTATCCTAAGCCCTTTCATTTTCTGTTTGTTTGTTTTTAGCTCTCCTGAAAGTCTAATGGAGTCAGATACCACATTGTCCCAGAAAAGGAATGACATTTATAACCCCCTACTGCTCCTGCAAATGGAGGGGTTATCTTGGGATTTCTCTGGTATTTTGGGCCCCTTCTTAGGCTGGTACCCCTGGAGCCGGCTCCAAGGCTGGTGGTTTAGGCAGTGGTGGGACTCCGGCCTGAGCCTCAGGCCCACGTTTGAGAGTTAGCTGGACAGCTCTAAGTGTTCTCTTCCTGTTTCAGAGGGTTGCTGGCAGGTTTCTGAAAACCTGCAGCTTATTTATGTCTTCAAGGCTGGGATCCTCGCCATCACTCATCTGGGGACTGTAAGTAGCCCTGTTCAATATTAGGCTGCTCCCCCACCCCCAGCACTATGCGAATGAGGAAGCATATGGGCCCCACCGTGCTTGGCGACTGCCAAGGAAGGGGAATGACCGGGGAGCATCACAGGATGGGCTCTCGGAAGCAGCAGGGCGTGCTTTGTGTCTGTGGTGCCTAAAAATACGGGAATATTTAGGAGGAAATGCTCTCTCCCCAAAATAGATTTTTTGTGGTTTTGCCTTTAAATAATAATTCATTGCTGAATGAATTGTTGACATTAGCATTTCCTAAACTGGATGTCAATAGATATTTCTTTTAAAAAAATGGAGGTGAGGAGTTCCCTGATCAAAGAAGTGTGGGAGCTGTGGTGTGGAGAGGGAGGGCTCTAGGGCCGTAGGAACTGGGTGAGAAAGAGATTACTGTGGTCAGGGAGGAAGCAGCTCCTGAGCAAGGACTGCTTTACGTCAGACAGGAGATTTGTTCCAGGCAAAAGGGACCAACAAATGACAAAATGTTTAGGAAGAAAGAGAGAGTTGGGTGCCAACTGATTTTTATTTTTGTAATTCCAGGAATGTCCTCTCCTTTCTCATTGCTTTCAGGGGAGACATTGCAAGCAGCTGCTTGTGGCAGACCCTGTCAATGGCCTCTCTGAGAGCTCACATTTGCACACAAGGGGATGCACACAAATAGACACAAATACACACACACACTTCTTCCTTGCTGGAGCCTTGATTCTGTCTAGGTGCCCACCCCTCCACACCAAGTGATCAGGGAAAGGAACCCCTCACCCTGGTCCCAGAAGGTGCTTATCGGTTAGTCTAAACCGATCATAGTAATTCCTTCTCCCTTGCCATGGATTGGTTTGGGCATGGCCATGTGACCAATTCTTAACAAATGGAACGTAAGAAGTAGTCCTTTTAGGGGCTTCTAGAAAGAATCTTTTTCCCCAAAATAAAAAGAGATAGACACATAGAGGAAAAGCTTTCTCTTCTTTGCTAGGTGTGGATTTTCTACGTGAGATGTCAGGAACTACTGCAACCACCATGCAACTTGACAGGGGGTGGGAAATGGGCAATTGTTGGCCTTCTGGGAAGGATGGAATGAACAGAAGGATGCAAAGCATTTGGGTCCTTAATAAAATAGTCAGATGGCTGAATTAGCTCTGCAACTCTCTACCTCTGGACTTTGTATTAAGTGAGATGATAAACTCCATTCTGCTTAGGCCACTTTTACTTGCTTGCAGCTATATGCTTCATGATGAGTTTTTCCCCCTTGACCAAATGCTTCTGAAAACTGGACTCTATTCCACCCACCCAATTTTTCTCTGGCCAAACTTTTCACATAGCCTTTTCAGAATATCAAGTTTGGCTTTTCGGGCTGACACTAGCCAATGCTCTCCACCTGTCCACTCTTCTATATGTGTCCTGGTCCCCAAATCCCACCAACTCCAATCCCCAAGATTTACCTAGCATCCTTTGATAATTCAGACCACAGGCTTTAGAATCAGGCAGGCCTGGTTTTAGTCCTGGCTGTACCACATGTTCGGTGTAGTCTTCGTAAAAGTAATTGGACTTCTCTGAATCTTAGTTTCCTCTTATACAAAACAGGAAAAATGCCTCATCTCTTAGGTCTATTTTAAGAATTAAACGAGATTATGATAAATAGAGCTTAACATGGTGCCTGATGTGCATTAAGTGTTCTGTGAGTTATAGTCTTAACAATGAAGATAACGATTATTTTTAATTAAAATTACTAATTTCTCTGATTGACTAAGCCTACCTCATTCAGATTAGGCCATTCAAAATAGTAGTTTTTTGTTTGTTTTAGCTAATGCAAAATAACATCAAGGAAAGATAACTAACATTAGTACGCTGCCTGCCTTATAATTTGATATTTTATTTAAAATATTTAAATGTTTACCTTATTTAAAAAAATGTTTACCTTATGTACTCCCCCAAAATAATCTTTTAAAATGTGTGCATCCGACGCAACCATGGCCCCAGGGACGCGAGCCCTCCACCGCCTCCTCGCGCTGCGGACCCCGTTGAGCCCGCGTTGAGCGTGGGAAGGAGCTCTCGCCCTTCACCCTTGGCCTCCGCCGCCGAGCCGCAGTCTTTTTGATGATCACGGAAAGAGAAACTAGAAATATGTATTTTTTAAATAGTCATTTGATTTGATCACAGAGTTATTGTGGCCTTCTGAACTAGTATGACAGATACTACCACCTAGCAAAATAACGGTGGCTTCCTTGACCCCAACTGGGATCCCCCACCACATTCCAGTACTCAGACTCACCTGGGTACTGGTATGAAACGTTACCATGGAGTGAGTAATAAAGGTCTTTTATTGTTTTGAAAACTGTAGTGCCCCAACTGCATGGGCCAGTATTACCAGACATGGAGATGCCACTGATGTCAGAATACGAACTGAGAATTTGTTATTCGCCAAAAGGATTTCTAAACCAGTTTGCCAAAAACAAGCCAACTCTGAATTTCTTCTAGCAGCAGGTGAAGAGTGATTACATGCTAGAAATAGCTGATGACATGGACCAGGAAATTGCCTTGAAGTTGGGTTGTCTAGAAATATGAAGATCATACTGGGAAATGCTGGGCAATTCCCCAGAAAAGAAGTCCAACTCTGAAGTATTAGAAAAAGATGTTGGTTTTTTTCCTAAGATACTGGATTCTGTCAAAGCCAAAACACTAACAAAATGGATCCAACAAACATTTAGACAATTTGCCAACCTTAATAGAGAAGAAAGTATTCTGAAATTCTTTGAGCTTCTCTCCCCAGTGTACAGATTTGATAAAGAAGGCTTCAAAAGTGCCCTTGGTTCAAGCTGGATTATTTCTTTGGAGCTGGCGATTGGCCCAGAAGAAGGGATCAGTTACCTGGCCGACAAAGCCTGCAGGCCTACACATCTGGAAGACTTTAATCAAGTGCAGACCATTCAGTACTCAAACAGCTAAGACAAGGACAGGAAAGGAATGCTGCAACTGAAAATAGCAGGAGAACCCACGCCTCTGATGTGACATCGTCCTTAACCATCGCAGAGAACACAGCTGACTTAATAGATGGATATTGCCGGCTGGTGAATGGAGCTGCACAGTCCTTTATTATCAGACCCAAGAAAGAAGGTGAACAAGCTTAACCATCGATACCAAAGGTGGCCAACAGTGAAAAACAAGGCATATTGACACACACAGTCTCTGTGTCAGAAATAGACAACTATGCTGAGATCATAGATGAAGAAGATACTTATACCATGCCCTCAAGCAGGGATTATGAAATTCAAAGAGAAAGAGTAGAGCTTGGATGATGTACCACAGAAGGTCAATTTGGAGATGTACATCCAGGAGTTTGCATGAGTCCAGAGAATGCAGCTTTGGTCATTGCAATTAAAACATGTAAAAACTGTACTTCTGATGGTGTGGGAGAGAAATACCTTCAAGAAGCCTTGACAATGCATCAGTTTAACCATCCTCATATCATGAAGCTGATTGGCATGATCACTGAGAACCTTGTCTGGATTATCATGGAGCTGTGCATGCTGGGGGAGCTGAGGTCATTTTTGCAAGTAAGGAAATACAGTCTGGATCTAGTCTCTTTGATCCTGTATGCCCATCATCTTAGTACAGCTCTCATCTATCTAGAGTGCTATACTTAGGGACATTGATGCTTGGAATCTTCTGGTTTCCTCAACTGACTGTGTAAAATTAGGAGACTTTGGGTTATTCAATATATGGAAGACAGTATACTTACTACAAAGCTTTAAAGGAAAATTGCTCATTAAATGGATGACTCCAGAACTCATCAATTGTTGACACTTTACCTCAGCTAGTGGCATATGGAAGTTTGGTGTGTGTATATGGGAGATACTGATGCATGGTGTGAAGCCTTTTCAGGGGATGAAGAACAACAACATAATTGGATGCATTGAAAATGGAGAGATTTCCAGTGCCTCCCAACTGTCCTCCTACTCTCTACAGCCTTATGATGAAATGCTGGGCCTATGCCCCCAGTCGGCATCCCAGGTTCACTGATGTTAAAGCCCTGCTCAACACAATCCTGGAGGAAAAGGTTCAGCAAGAACAATGGCTGAGAATGGAATCAAGAATACAGGGCACAGTGTCCTGGGTCTCAGGAAAGTCTGATAAAGCACCTCCCAAGCCTAGCAGACCTGGTTATCCTAGCTCAAGGTCCAGTGCCAGCTCCCAGCTCCTGGTACAGACCAATCAAGTCTCAACTACCCTGGTTCACATGAATCACCGCCGTGGCTGGCAGCATCTACCCGGGTCAGGCATCTCTTTTAGACCAAACAGATATATGGAATAATAGGTACTAGGAAATAGCAAATAGACTTACATGTTAATATCCCTTGAAAATGTTCAGTGGTTCCAAGAGTGTTTCTGTGTTGGGGGAATGAGAGGAGTAGTACAGGGTAGGGGAGAAGAGAGAAATGAGAAACAGCCCAATGTTCTAGCATCCTCTATGAAAGACTGGATTTACTGCTGCACTTTGTATAAGCAGCTCTTGTTTTTGGCAATAAGTCGAGTATTCACACTAGTTCTTAGCCTTTCTTTGTTTACCCAGGGGGTGAGACTCTGTGATAAGGAGTCTCTAATGAGGTTTATGTGACTAGGAGTGGACGTGTTCTGTTATAATTGTTTGCCATTTATTGAGTGTCAACAGGGTCCACTGTGTAGCTGTCAAGAGATGCTTATTCAAACAGAGAAGACAGTAGCCAATGACAAGTTGGGGGAGGGAGGGAGGGGGAGCAAGGAATATTTCAAGCAGGGAAAACAGGATGGGTTAGAAACTACAGGAGAAAATGCTTCAGAAATTTAATACCAGTGAAACAGCTGAGTTTAATGATAGGCTTAATGACTTAGAAATGTTTATCAAAATCTATTCTTACTGCTGTCCTCTGTATAGCAGGCTAGATTGTTCTTTCCCAATAACCACCCATGCATTTTGGAGCTCTTATGTTATCTTTCTTCTTTTCTAGAAGTCCAGCGAAGATAGGCACTTAAACATGAAGAGTTAGATTTCTTTGGGTACTTTCTTGTGTCTTTGCAGTATTTGAACTGCCTGGGGTGACTGCAGGTCAGGGGTGGGTAGAATGAGTGGCTCTAGTTCCAGGTAGAAGGTTGAATTAAATTACCATTTGTGAGACTTAATTGTGTAAAGCAGCCTAAGCAAAGGTTGGATATTGGGTTATTCTAAGGTTCTTTGTGTCTAAGGAAGTGGTCTTGTATATATCTTGAGTTCATTTTACTTGGTCTGGGTTTCACCAGAAGCAGACTCTCTATTTGCTTTGAGAACAAATAGTTTATTGAGGAGGTGACCATGGGGAGAACCCATAGCAAAGTGAAGTGGCACAGAAAAGGAAAGGAAGCCAATAAAGTATAAATTACTAAACAGGTCTCTACTGTGGGCAACTGGATTTCAATTCTGTTGGAGAACTCTGAGGAACATGCCTCAGAGTTATCCCAACGGAGAGGCGAGATAGCTGGGGTATTTATCCACCAATAACACTCTCCCCCCACCCAACTCCATCTCATTGATTGAGGGCCGATTCCCAAAGTTACTGACTCTTTGGTATTTCTGGCCTTCCAGAAACTGAGCTGTACCTGGCAGGTAAAAAGCACTCAGAAATAGAGTTGCAACCATTTGCAGCGGACAGCCTTAGGTGTATAGGGGTGAATGCCAAGGAAAAGTGGGTGGGGAATGGACAGTATGTGTTAGAAAGTTGTCTTTGTAGCTCTCAGTTGGCTAAGAGATTTCAAACAGAGTCTAGAGCTATCCTGGAGCTTACTCTTATGCAGGCTCCAGCTAGATATTCCAAATGCCCATAGTATGCCAAGCCCTAATCAACAGTAGTCCTGAAAATACTAAAGAATACCTAGGTCTCTATCTGAGAGTTTATAAAAGGTTCACTTACTAAGTTTACTTTCAGAAACTTAAATCCCCCAGAGTGTTCCTATGCCAGATAAGTCACAAAACCCAGAGGCCACAGCCTTTCCAAGAATATCAAACAGCCATTCCCCTTCCCCATAATGTCGACACCTCTTTTCAATATGAAGAAGTTAGGTTGGTCACTGCCCAGGTATCCCTGAAGATTGAGACAGTGATCGAATGAGAGAGAGGGGTAGCAACTGACAGGATAGGATTTAACAAATGATTATGAATACTCAATCTTTATATAAATATTTTTTTTTTATTTCTAGGGTACTAGAATTGCTAGAAGAAAATAACTGGCATAGTGGAACTGTAACATATAAAATGTGTGGTGGTTAGGCTCATGTGTCAACTTGGCCAGGTTATGGTGCCCAGTTGTCTGGTCAGGCAAGCACTGGCCTAACCATTACTGCAGGGACATTTGTGGCTGGTTAATAAACCAGAAGGCTAGTTCATTAAATCATCAGTCAATTGATGCCATCTGTGTCTGATTACATCTATAATCAACTAAAGGAGCACCTTCTGTAATGAGAGAATACAATCAGGAGGATTTAATCCAAATAGCTGAAGAATTTTAAGGGAGAAGAGAGAGCTTTCATCTCTGCTTCAGCCAGCCAGCTTCTTCTGGGATTTCATCAAAGATCTTCATTGGAGTTGCCAACTCATAGCTTGCCCTATGGAATTTGGACTCATGCATCCCTACAGTTGAATGAGAGACTTTTATAAAATCTCATATTTACAGATATCTCCTGCTTGTTCTGTTTCCCTAGAGAAACCTAACTAATACAACATGCTTCAAAATTTGCTTTATAGCTACTTGCTTAATTATACTTGGAAGGTTATCACATTTCTGTATATATATTATATATATTTATAATAAGGAGAAACTGAAATTGTGGAACTGTAACCCATAATATTCTTTGAAATTTGCTCTCTAATTGCTTGTTAAATTGTACTTTGAAAGTTATCACTTTTCTGTATTTATATTTCACAATAAAAAAATGTAAAAAAATTTGGAGGGAGGAAGAAATGGAAGAATACAAACAAGGCCATTAGATACCTTTTAGCATAGTTCAACATAGATAAAGCCAAAATAAACTATACATTTTTATATTATTAATAAATAAATAAGTTAAATAAATAAATAAATATTGTGTTGGTAGTTTTCAATCTTCTGATCTTTCTTTCTCCTGATTATAGACACTTTTTTTTATGACCTTGGAGATAGGGAAAAGGAGGATAAAGAGGAGGCAACTAGCTTTGCATTCCATCACCACAGCTATTTCTGTTGCTACAGATACCACCAGCTCCTTGACATTGGAGCATACCATAAAAGCATATGGTGAAAACACCTCTCATAAAGTGTTTGTGGATTAAAGGAATATAGATTATGAATATGAAATCTTAGTGAATACTAATGTGGAGTTTTGAATATATTATTTCATTTTTTGCTGCAGAATCTATAAATGGATTATTGATTTTTTAACATATAGGACAACTCCTTTGTTGTACTGTGTATGTTTTATTTCTCCAACTAGATAAGCTCTTTGAGGGCCTAGTACAATGTTGTGTATACAATGGAGTATAAATACTTAACAAAAAATTAAATGATTATTATGTCCCTGACTGAAGTCAAACTAGGAAAGGAGTTTGGGTTGTGCTAGGGGCAAGACTGAGGACAATCCTTACCAATGAATTAAGGCAGGTTCAGCAGTAAAAATGAATAATAAGGGGCTGAGTATCCACTCCTGAAAGAAAGGAAAATTAGAAGATTCCACTGAGTATTTCAATTAAAAATATTGGATTGAACACATGCCTTAACCTCTACTCCCTCCTGAATATTCACCCAAATGACAGTAAAATGATGAAAAATAAAAGGACATAGACACAGAAGACAAAGAACACTGGAGACAAAACTTTGGAAGTTAGAAAGTAGATAGATGAGTGGGAACTGACTATAGACCCCAAAAAGCTGAATATTAAGTGGGGGTAGTAGGCACATAATTTTGCATGAAGAATCCACAAAAGCACAGAAATTGGAGGTATCAAGTACCTCTGGAAGGTGAGGAAAAGATAGAACTAAAACAGGTGCTATTGAATGAAAACCTCTTTAAGAAGTAGACTTCTCATATCTCTTTCTCTATCCCATGGAGCCAGAAGACAGCTCTATCTGTCCAGGAAAAAGATAAAGGGTTGGTCTTTGCATAAGATAAATCATAGTATCTGGACTGGAGGACAACAGCCACTGCTGAAGGTGGAGATAGTGTAACAAAAATAGGGGTACCAATGAATGCTTATATTCAATGTTGAAACTCAGCCAGTTGACTCCCCCTAATTAGTTCCCCAAACACTGAAAATCAGGTTTATATCCTCCATGCAGAAGATCAGAAGACCTTCTCTGAGGAATCTAATCAACTCACAAGAAAAAGACCTAAAGATCTTAGGGCTCCCCCCAAAAATGAACCAGCCATCTCATTCTACCATGAAGTCCATAGTTGATAACCCCACCAACTCAGAGTTTCCAATCAGCTTTTAAGAATACAGTCAAGCAGACATATTAGAGAAAAGCCTCAATTGTGAAAGATAAGGGACAAAATTAACAAACATAAGAAAGCAATGTGGAGGAAACAGACTAGGAAGGGAGAGAAAAACTGTGGTGAGGCTGGGAGGAGCCATTATTGATAACCTCAAAGAAAGAAGATATCCAACCAGGCAACAGAAGAAAAATACTATTAAAATAAAGACTATTCAAAGCAAAGAAGAGGTCTTGGGAATTAAAAATGAGATAAAAATTAAAAACTCAAAAAAAGTGTAGCAAGTTAAAGAAAGAGCATAATGGCAAAGAGAAGGAAAATAGAAGAGGAAGGATAAGAAGGGATTAGAGAAAAGTCTAGGAGATCCAACATCTGAATAATAGGAGTCCCAGAGAAGATGACATCATCAACAAAATAACTGAATAAAATTTCCCAGAACTGTAGTATATGAGTTTCCAGAGTAAAAAGGCCCCATTCCCAAGACATTCATCAAGAAATTTCAGAACATATGTATAGAGGATGTTGCAGGCACCCTGTCCAGATCCCCTTTAATGGGCCAGTGCATCCACCTGCAGGGCTGTTGGCTGCTAATGGCTCACAGCCCTCTTCCCTGGAGAACTACCCTCAGCCAAGCAACACCTGTGTCTCCTGGGCAATTATACCCACCACACCAGCTTCTGTACAGGAAATCTCATGGTCAGTGACTGACTATCTTGAAAGTTCAAAAG
>PVKY010009644.1:0-13172 GCA_004027775.1 Bradypus variegatus
TGCCAGCCACGTGCCTTCCCAGCTAACAGAGGTTTTCCAGACACCACTGGCCATTCTCCTGTGAAGGTACCCAATTGTTGATGACTTACCTTGGACATTTTATGGCCCTAAGACTGTAACTGTGTAACCAAATAAGCCTCCTTTTATAAAAGCCAATCCATTTCTGGTGTTTTGCATCCTGGCAGCATTAGCAAACTGAAACAGTCATTATTAATGGTGTGACCTTGGGCAAATGAACCAACATCTTTGGATCTCAAAAGTGTGAAAGAAGGAAAACACCCACCATTTTTCTCATGGGGGGCTGTCCTCCATGCTCCACTCAGCACAGCATCCAGCTCAGTAAATAGCATGAGGGTATTCAAGTCTTGTTGAAACCTTTTCCTGCTCTCTCCTGCTCTCCCACTGTCACCTCCATTTGCCATTCATTTAAAATCCTGGAACTTTCTTTGTTCTGCTTTGGGGGCTCTTGTTATTCTATTTTGTCCCTTGAAGGACATGACAGGTTTAAAACTCTAAGGTTGCTTCCACCTTAAAATAAAATAATTTAATGTTCTGGTTCTAATTAAAAGTTCTTAAACTCAAAGCATCAGAGAGAGGTCAAACACTCTGCTTTCACCAATTAGCCAGGTGCTGTTAGATGTGTTTGTGTCATAGACCCCTTAGTAGTCCGGTGAGGCCCATAAGCCCCTTCTCAAGATAATGTTTTAAAACACAAAATATAAAACCTGTAGAATTACAAAGCAAACCCATTAAAACAAAGTTATCAAAATTTCTAAAAACAAAGTTGTGATATAGTAATTTATGTGCTTCTTTATTAATATTTTCAATAATAAGATAAGTGGCTTATCTAATAATCATAATTTCAAATTAGTGATGAATGCAAATGACATCTCAAAATAGCTTTGGAAACCATAACGTGAATTGAAAATATCTGCAATTTCCATTGGTGACAAAGTCACAGGTAATGATATTTCTGTGGCTTTGTTGCCTACATTCATTGTTGAAGGAAATGCTAGATTTCAGATGGAGGTTGGTAAAACGGTATATTTTTAGGTGTATTTTTTCCTATGCCCCTTGAATTCTATCCATGGACTCTAGGATAAGAACCCCTGAATTCAGCCAAGACTGACATGGCCCAAAATGTTTACTGTGGTGATGGGACCATGACCATAGACTGTTTTCCGATAATCATGCCTAAGGAGGCCACAGGTCTTTGCATTGTGTTTTGCTATCCAACATGGAACTACCTTTGGACAAAGGCATTCAGTCATCATTTGTCTGCATAGATTAGTGAATAAACACTCTGGAATCAAGACTGGAAAATCAAGAATTCAGATGGGCTTTTGCAAATGACATGATGCTGACCTCCATTCCTAATATCCATTCCTATCGACCAGCAGACAGACTGTGCTTCAGAAATGTAACTGTTCGTTTCCCTCTCATGCTCCACACCCCTGGCTACTCTTGTCTTGTTTACTTATCAGGGAGAGATAATGGCCTTGCATATCACATTCTCCCTGCTCCCTTTTGGGCCTCAGGCTCCATTCTGAATCTGGCTAGGATTCCCATCTCAGCACTGTCCCTCCTGCGGCCCTTTGTAACTTCCACCTACCTGTCTGAGTCTTTTTGCAAGATGAGATCTTCTCCTGAGTCTGAGGGCATGTTACCTCATGTGCCAAAATGAGTCCTTCCTCTTGTGGAGATGGTAAAGAACAGCAGTTAAGGAGCATTGGATCCTGGAGATGTATTGGCTAAGTCTGGATTCCTGCTGCCATACTTAGCACCTGTGTGACCTTGGGCATGTTACCTCACCCCTCTAAGCCTCAGTTTCCTCATAAGAAAACAATGGGACTGGTACTCTTCTCATGGGGTAGTTGTGAGGACTAAAGGAATTAAAGCGTGTAAGCTTAAAACAGTGCCGGGCATATAAAGAGCACTCAATAAATATTAGTAGTTCTTACTAGTCACCTTTGGCTGATTCTAGTCTGTTACTGTCCACCCTCAGCAAACTTCTTCAACTTCAGCTTTTACATATTCACTCACACTCCTTGTCCTTGGGCCATTGACTTAAGTGACAACTGAAGGCTCTTTTTAATCTTCTAAAGCCTGATCTGGGGAGAGCAAGGAAGAATATAGGAGTTCAACAACAACAACAATAATAATCTGACATTTGCTGAAAATATACTGCAAATAAAAATATAGACACTTGATATACTTTATATTATTTAATCCCTGAAGCACAACCCCTCCCCCACACAAGGCTATATTATTATTTACATTTATGGTTGATGAATCAGGCTGAGAAGGGTTACGTTTCTTCTCTTCCAAGGTTACACGGATCCTTTCCCTGAACTGAGGACCATCTCTAACCAGCCACAGGCTGTCTTCCTAAGGACATGCAGTGGCTACAGAGAAGCATCCAGGGTGAGTTATGAACAGCTACTCTTGGCTGCGTTATCTGCTCCCCTCGGAAACCACTCTCCAATTCTCTGCACTTGGCCATCTTGAAGGGGACTTGGCTTGGGGGTGGCCATCTGGCATCAGCTCATGCAGCTTTTGTGAAGTCACATGTGGTCTGGGAGTTGCCAGGAAAAAGGATGTCTTGATGAGCCAAAATGCAAATTTCTTAGGAGACGAAAAGTGAAAGTGAGCTTGTTCACACTGTGCAGGGCTCCAAGGAAATGACACAATGCTAGAGACACAGTGTCCTGCCACCAGGCACCATCATATTACAGGGACATTATTTTGCATTTGATCATTAAACTTTCCTCCCAACAGTTTGCTTCTTTGACCAGGAAGAGAGGCAGAGGTGACCCAAAATAAAAAGAAGTTGATATTGGAAATATTGAAGCAGGACACTTTCTTAGTTCCCTCCAGATATTTATAGAGCAATTCCCCCCCCCGCCGGGAAGCTGTGGGAATGGGGTGGTTAATAATTTCCTGACCAATCCCCAGAGTTTCTCTTGCCCTGGAGACAGGTTGCTCAAAGCAGGCAAAGCCAGAGAAGGGGATTTAGGGACCCTCAACCAGTTCATTCACATCTAAAGTGATGTCCATGGCCTTTGCTGAGGTTTCCAAAAACACTTCCTTGGCAGTTTGTTTTTCCCTCTTCTTTGCCTGTTTCTCTTCTTCTACTCCTCACCTCTCATTTTCTTTCTCTCTCCTAGTCTTACCTTCTCTAGAATGCCTATTCCTTGGGTCTTGTTCATCAGCTCCCAGAGGCTTACCTGGTGGCCCTCAGCATCTAAGCAAAGGTTTATTTACTTGTAGTCAAGCTCAGGGCTGGGTTATCTGGGCTTTGAATATTCTTTTTGTCAGTAAATCTCTGCCCTCTCTTTTGCCTCTCCCAGGCCTTCGAAGTTACATTTACAACCACAGATTGGAGCCTAAGGGATATGGCAGTTGCTGGCATTTGAGCCCAGCACAATTAACAGCATTGTTTATAGAAAATGTTGTCTTGGAGAGTTTACTGAGAGGCATTTAGAGATGGATTTTTTTAAGGGTCTTTTAAAGTCCCTGAGAAAAAACTATTAGAAGTTAGATATGATCCAAAGGTCTGAGATTTCTAAAAGAAACCTGCCTGATCAGATAGAAGCCATATTTGAATGCTTATGGTGAAAGAGTCTCTGATGAATTCTAACCAGATCAGCTTCTAATTCTCAGACTAGAGACATGGGGGCCCAGGAGGCAAACCATGGCTTCCCTTCAAATGAGAGAAACTGAATTGTCTATTCATAAGTCCCAGCCGGAGAGGTACCAAGTCAAACACCAGAACTCCACTCAGGCTTTTACTTGAAGTAAGTAGCCCAGCCAAACAGACCAAGGAAAAGACAGGATTTCATCTTAGGGCTATAGTGATGACCCCTTCCTTCAGGTGTCTAAAGGCCCCCCACACCCACCCCCGATTCCCAGCCTAGCCCCAATTCTGGACCATTCCCTTTTGGGTTTATTAATAGTGTAGCTCAGTGGCTGTCAAATCCTCTATAGGGCTTGTTAATACATAGATTACTGGGCCCCACCCCCAAAACTCTGATTCAGGAGGTCTAAGAATTTGTGAATCTGACGTTCTCAGGTGGTGCTGATGATGCTGACCCGGGGACCACACTTTGGGAACTGCTAATGTAGTTTTTGACGCAGGCTCTGAAATCAAATTTCCTAGGTTCAAAGGCTGGCCGCACTTGGTTAACACAGCAGGTTAAGCTCTCTGCTACCTCCCTTTGCTCATCTGTTTACAAGAAAATGAAGACAGTGATTGTACCTGCTTCACCGAGCTGTTTGGAGGGGTGAGATAACGGATGGAAAGCACTGCCTGATATATGAAAGTACTCGCTAAATTCCAGTTGTTACTGACGGACGTTCTCTCTCCGAACACACCGATGCTGCGGCGCTGCTCTGGAGCCCGCTGCGCCCCGCGGTCCTGAGCCATTTGCCCACGCAGAGACCCGTGGGGTTCCCTGGGTGCCTTAGACTGGACGCTCGGACCCCAACGTACTTCACCGGCCCGGAAGGCGCCTGCGCGGAATTCGTGCCTTCCAGTCCAGGTCAAAGCCCAAATTCCAATCCCGCCTTCGCGTGCTGCCGCTGGGTCGGCCGCCCCACAGTCTCGACACCGATGTGAACTCTTTTTATGCACACCCTGGTGTCCTTCCGTACCCTATGACTAGGGGACGAATGAGCACGAGCCAGAGGAATCCTGTCTGCTCTCCCAAGCATTAAATTTTATGTTTGGCTGAATTTGTCTGCGTGGGATCAGACGCCCACCCCGCCCAGGTTCCAAGAGCCGCACGGGCTTCCTGCTCTTTAGGACAATTTCCTCCGTCCTCCCTTTTCATTTCTTAAAATTAAATTTTAAAAAAGGAAAATAAGGCATCCAAACACACCAAAAACGATTCAGGGAAAGAGCAGAAGAGTTGAATTGCTAGACTTGCTTTTTGTTTTTATTATCAACAATCAAGTTAATGGTACACTCTTGGAAAACTATATGCACATGTAGAAATATTTCCCTTTTAAATAGAAGCATTCATTATAACACATATAAATAAATTCAAAAACCGGAAACATAACTTATGACGATCATGTTCACAAACATAGTCCAACGAGAAGGAGGGAAAAAAAAATCAGACACACATGCACCTGATAACAAAAATATATACCATTGTCTGAACCGTGGTCTCTCTAAACACAAAGGAATTGAACCCGTGAGAACCTTATTACTCCATAAAGACACGCCATAGAGACTACAAGGAGAGAAAAACATTATACGGTCACGTAGAGGAGACGGCCTGTACTGATATTAACACGACACAATTGAGTCACAGAACACAGTTGTAGAAGGACACCGAAAAAGTTAAAGCCTCAACATTCAACTAATATCTATAGTTTGTGCCTTTTAAAATAAAAACAAAGAACCAAATCCCAACAAAGATGGCTAAACTGCGCGAAGAATGGAATCATCATATACAGTCCATCCGCCATTCAGGATGTGAGTCCATTTCGGATCATTGAAACAGAAATGCAAATCGAAACTTTTCTGCAAACTTGTGTGCGCGCCTTTCCCTGCCCGGAAGATTTCTCCGCAGCCATTTACGCCAACTGCAATTGACTCCGATTCAAAGCAGTGCCAAAAAGTTCGATAAAAGCTGGTGGAAGAAGAAAATGCCGTTGGGGGTGTCGGTAGAGAAAGAAGATGGAGAGTTGCGAAATATGAGACAGTTTGCGGAGTTAGTGAATGAAAAGGCATCTCATGGAGAGGGCATTTTTCAGGGCCGAGAGGCTGCAAAGATTTGGGGTTCTGGGTTGCAAGTGTGGAGTTCGGGTGCGCTAATGGCGGGACGGTGTTCGGCGCGGTGGGACAGGCAAGCGGGTGCGCGGAAGTCACCTTGGCCCATGGGGCAGTCTGCACAGTTCGTCGCCGCAGCGGCTCGAACCCAAGAACACGAGGGGAAGGGAAACTGGAAGGCGGTTCCACTTTCCCCCGAGGAAAAGCCCCAAAGGAGTTCGTGCCGTCAGGAAGGCGCGAACTTAGGGGTTCGCCAGATCGAGCCCTCAGCTCCAGCCTCCTGCACCTTCCCTTACTTTGTCTATTATTTCCCCCTTTCTGGGCTGTTGTTATTGTTTTAATAGTTTGCTGCCCTTCCGAATTTTTTTTAATTTTTGTTTTTCTATTTATTTTTCTCTATTTCTAAGCAAGTCACTGAGTTGGTTGTGCCCCCTCCCCATCTCTCCCTGTCACCTGCTCGGGCCACAGACACACATTCCCTTAGACAGACAGACACCGACACGCAGACACAGCCCCCTGAGAGTGCCTCGAGTCCTGGCCGCGCTTCTCACAACCCCCAGTCACAGGAGGAGCCCTGGCCCCTCTGCGCATCTCGGAGGCAGGTGCGAAGCCCGTTAAGTTTTTTGTTTTGTTTTGTTTGGGGAGTGGGGAATGGGGCAGGAATGGAGTTGAAAGGGGGCGACGCCATTTTCTCTTTATTCTTATCGTGATTATGTTCGGCTGCCGTTGAAAAAGCCGCGGCAGCAGCGACAACAATAGCCTTGGGCCTACTAGCTCGCCCGCTCGCCCGCCCGGGCCCTGGCTCGCCCTCTGTTGCCGCCGCCGCCGCCGCTGCAGGATCTCAGATCAGAACATGCTGCTCTTCACTAAGGCGGCCTTGGCACCGTTGGGTCTTTGGAGCGAAGATAGCACGCTGGCGAAGGGGCCCCCGAGCGAATCCGGGATGGACGTGATGGGGCCGGGGCCAGGAGCCCAGCCTTGTCCGGGGCCCCCGGCCGCAGCCAGACCTCCAGCCGCCGCCGCCGCCGCCGCCGCCGCCGCCGCAGCCGCCGCCGCCGCCGCCGCCGCAGCGCCGCCTTTGCCGGGTTCGCCCCCGGGGCCCCCAGGCCCAGCCGCCCCCGGGGCTCCCGCCGGGCTGGGCCCGCCGCCGCCACCGCCACTTGCCCCGCAGCTGGGGGTGGGGTTGGGGTTGGGGCCCGGGCCCCCAGTACTGTCCGGGTCAGTGCTCTTGGCCTCTTTGCTCTCGTCGTCCCGGGAGGAGTCAGACTTCTTGCCCGAAGAGCCATTCTTGGCCGCGGCCGCTGCAGCCGCCGCCGCGCGCTCCTGCTTGCGGAATTTGGCGCGGCGGTTCTGGAACCACACCTGGCGGGAGAAGGAAGCAGAGATGGTGAAGGGGGCCAGGCTGGGGGCTCATGGAACTGGCAAGAAAATCTCTGGTCAGAGTGGCCCCACGTCTGATTCAGCTTCACCCCACACTTGGCGAGCCTGGATGTCCCAAGGCGCTGCGGGCACACCCCCGCGCACCCAGAGCCTTTGTTGCTGGTACATTTTCGGCGTGCGCTGGGCATGCCAAAGAAATGGCGGCTTCGTGGAGAAGAACAAAGGTCGCGGGTCCCAGAAAGGCTTGAAACGGAAACCCTAAATTTTGTCAGGTCTTTGCTCGGTTTACTTCTTGCGCCACCCCCTAAACTTTCCATTCGTTCTAGGTCTCAGATTTAAAGTTAAAGTTGGTAGAAGGAGGGGTTCGCTGAGGTTGACACCTGCTGCCCATCCCGGACCTCGGGGCCAGGAGGAACGTGCAGTAGTGAGCACGGCCCCTCCACTGGGGGGCTTAACAGAAGAGCCGCCTGGCAGGTCGCAGCACCAGCGCTCAGCCGGTCCTCGGCCTGCTGCCATGGCCAGTTTGTGAGCGCACCTGTGTCCCGGACAAGTCAGAGAACGCCGTGATTCTTAAACTTCATGAAATCACAGCCCTTTTACAAAAAATCTGACGCAAATCATGGTTCTTAGGAAGGCGCACTTCTCCATTCTGGCGCCAGGTTAAAAGCGCTCGAATTAGTAGGCATTTGGCAAAACAATAATAATACCACCACTTATAATGCAGGGAAAAGGCCCACACAACTCCCCCCACCCCCACCTGCAGGCCACTTACTGTTCCCCAAAGTGTCTGTCTCGTCCCAAGGCCCCCGAATGCCTCTGCATCGCTAACTAGGGCGAAACACACTTTACAGCTGTGAGTAAGTAGCAGAGAACACTTCCACACCGAACTCAGCCTTTCTGTTGAGACCTAGGCTCCTGAGCTAAAGCTCAGCTAGGCCTCGGGAATTTGGACCTTCATTAGCAACGCCCCCCACCTTCTCCTCCCGCCCGGCCAGGTCCGTTTCCGGGCGTGCGTACCTGAACTCGCGCCTCGGTGAGGTCGATCTTCAGGGCCAGCTCCTCGCGAGTGTAGATGTCAGGGTAGTGCGTCTCAGCGAAGACCCTCTCCAGCTCCTTGAGCTGCGCACTTGTGAACGTGGTGCGGATGCGCCGCTGCTTGCGTTTCTCGTTGAGACCGCCGTGATCCGTGAAAAGTTTGTAAGGAACTGGGGAAGGATAGAAAGAACAGGGTGTGAGCAAAACGGCCAGGAGCACGGGAGAGCAGAGCCGGATTGCGGGGACTCCAAGATCAGGTGGTCCCAGCAGCCGCCACTGACACCGGCGCAGGAGAGTGGCCCAGAGGAACAGCCTAGGAAAAAAACGGAGCAAATTAATTATATACGAAAACAGGGGCGCAAACTTCGGGCTTTGGCGGGGTCCCTCCTGGCACAAGTGCCTTTTGGGTCGTTTGAAATTGAGCGTTGAAGACGGCTGAAAGGCAGGACACAGGATAGTGCTTTGAGAAGGAAAAACGAGAGCGGGGAAAAAGTCCTTAAAGAGCCATCAGAATCCCAGGGAGCCAGGGAGGAATTTACCAAACGGTCCCACCGCTGGAACTTTTCAGTTCTCTGAAGTTGACGCGGCCCCAAAGTTGGGGGAAAGTGCTGCAAAAAAAATAATAAATTAAAGAAATACTCATAAAAATGACCAGCCAAAGAGGTGTGAGCCGCTGTCGGCTCTTTAAAAAAAAAAGAGACACTGCCAGTAATGAGCTTTACTCTTTGTTATTTAATTATTTTCTAAGCTTTACGTCTCATCGCAAAGTAAATAAATTATGCCTATCATTTTGGCAGCTTAAGATAATTTTGTTGGCGGTTCGGGTGTGACTAGGATAGTGTAACCCTGTAAGTGAATTACCCCTCCCTGCAATCGCTTCTAACGTGATAAATTCTTTCATTTGTGTAAGCAAATTTCGTTTGGTAAATACTAAACACATTTCCATTTTCAAATGCAATCAAGGCTTCCTATATACGAGCGGAAAGGCAGCTTCCTCCGCTGAGAAAGCTGGCGGTCCTTACCTGCTGCGTACGGACTGCTCTGGTGGTCCCTGAGGGTGCCGAGGCTGCAGGATCCCGGCGTGAGGGATGGGCAGCCGGACGTGGCCCCAAAAGTGGTCCTTATCGGGTTATACTGGAAGCCACTGGCCTGGCTGCAGGAACTGAAGTCAGCATAGGCTGAAGCCAGGCTCGAGGTGTCCATCCCAGCCATACAGGACTCGTAGGCAGAGGAATTGAGGTAAGAATATTCCATTTTATACATTGAAAAGGCTCTGGATGGCTCAGCCAAGTGGAAAAATGAAATAAAAGATGGGTATGGAGAAGGTGGCTGGAGTGGGGAGATGTGCACAGCTCAACGCCTGCCTCCAAACTGGCCTCCTTACTACCAGCAGAGCCTAGTTTTATGAAAAAGCCTCCTATGAGATGCCTTGTCTGAGGTCTCTAGAGCATATAGTCCTCATAATAAACTTGGCTCTTTCCACTTGGACAATAGCAAAGCGGTTGGTCTTATTGCTGGCGCTTTTTACATGACAATAACTCATCCGTCTATTGGGCTGGCACTGGGGAACTGAGCTGTCCAACCTCCCTATCATTGATTCCTGCATCTCTAATTAGAATTTAATACCACACCATTACGCACGGAGCCCCTGATCCTCCCTTCTAACCAGCTCCCTGCCCTTTAATTCAATCACACTACTTGGAAATAATGAAAGTTGGGTGACGATTCTCCCTGATCCAATTTCCCCGAGCTTTTAAGCCTTTTTAACTGATCATATACCTTAGGCATAAATTGAGATAGTGTGTGTTTTCCCCCTTCTTCTTCTTCTTCTTCTTTTTTTCCTCCCCTCGGTTAGGGAGAAGAAACCTTGATTTCATAGAAAACCTGTTTTGTAAGAGCGTTACACGCTCAATTTAACAACAAGCCTACCCCCCCGAAGTGCATGAAATGTTATAAAGGACTGGGACATTGGCAAGACTCTGGCGCCCTGTAACATAGAGTAAGTGGGCCAAGGGGGTTTATGTGACCGATAAGCGGATTTCTTGAAAATATACCTGATAAAGGGGGGTAAAAAAAAAAGAGCATCTTATAAATTACATTTCTCATCGCTGGCTAACCTGTTTTTCTAGAGACTTAGCTTACACAGCTGCTTTTAAAAAAAGAACATCTGAGTAAAGCTTTTGAATATAAAACATCTGGATTCTCAGTGGAAGGGTTCTTTGCACTCAGTTGTGTGTCTGTCTGCATTAGCGTGAACTTTGCATTTTGTTGGTTTGAAGGTTCTGTGCAGTTAGGTTGTTGGTTTTAATGAACGCCGTAACTGGCAAGCCGGAGTGAAGTATACCCAAATGTGTCTCCTTTTCCATCTCTCTCGTTCTCTTGCCTTTTTTCTGTTTTCACCTCCACTTTTTCAGGTGTCCATAATCCCCCAGAGACCCGAAGCTTTGGGAAGAGGATCGCTATCTGGTTGCTCCTTTGGTTTGCCGGCTGCAGTGAGGGAAATCCTTGGTATTTAAATACCCAGGCAAAGCCTCCAGGTCGGGCACCCTCCTTTTCCATCATCTCAGGTACTTGGGTTCTGGCAGCAAGGCACAGACAAAGAAGCAAGCAGTGATTTGTGGACCTCGGTAGCCCATGATTTAAGCGGAGGGTAATTTTCATTTGGTTCGTTAGGCTCTTGCACAGTAAGAGAGACTATTTCATTAAATCCTCCCTCTCGGTGGACAAGAGAGAGAATGCTTAGTTGAATCGCTGTGTTGTGTAAACAAACCCTGGATATTTTATATGAATTAAATGTGTAGATAATTAGTTTTATTGCATTCATTACCCCCTTTATGTGCTCTGTAACAAGTCAGTAATTAAAGTAACAAACTCATAAAGTCTTTATAGGGGCATTTAGGCGTTCATGTTTGCCAAACTAAGTGGTTTAATTCGATGCTAGTGCCGGGGAGTGGATGGGAGCCGGCTCTCCACTGCCACCGTGTTTTATTGCGCACTCAACTGCCGCGGACGCCCTAATGGATTAAACAAGGACAGCGGCCCCTTGTGCTTCTCTGCAGGGTGAGTTTCAGGCTGGATTCAGGTGATTGTGCGTCCTCGGGACGTGAGCAAGCCCTAATGCCGGGAGTGCGGGCAGTGGGACCCACCGAGGAGGCTGGTGATAGTTTTATGGGGAGGGCTGATAGTTTTATTGCAGTTGCATGTTGTACAATGCGTATTTGATAAAGAAGGGCCCTTGGTGGCCTGTGTGCACTTTTTTGTGCACGGGGGTGAAATGGAAATAAATGTGAACAAGGTTTTACTGCGGCGGGAAACAAATTGCAACGCTCTAAATGGTTTTTCTTTATGGTCACCAGACAAGAGGAGAAAAGCGATGCCAACATCTGTCTTCAGTCCCCTAAACCTAAAGGCCAGCAAAGACGGATGCGAATCCAAGTGTTATTACAGCGGGGATTTGTCTTTATTTATCCCTTCTCATGAATATGAATCTGCATTTGGACCAGGAGGTGGCTGTACCCCTTTGGACGCCACACAAGGAATTTCCCCACCCTCCCCACCCGCCACACCCCAATCCACTTGAGGGGGGGGCAGGTTGTCAAAAACAAGGCTGCGATTGTTCAAGTTTCTCGGTTCCCTCGGACTTTTAGAGTGTGTTTCCCGGTTTTCCGAACGCGACCTTGCCACCCCAGGCCCACACTCGGCGGGAAGTGTTTGCAGGTGGCACAAACCGGGGTGATATCCCGCCATCCCGCTCTTCCACCGTCGATGTGGGATTTCTCTGCAAGAGGGAACGACAAGAGGCGGCCGGAAGGGGATGCATTCCGGCATCGCGGCCCTTGCTGGGCAATAGTCAGGCTCACTCCCGGTTTGGAGCGCGCGTCTCGTTGCACCCCGGGTTGCAACTCCGTGGGGTGCAGAGTGCGCGCGTGTTGCGCTGGGAAAACTCCATCCCCGCCCCCAGCGCTGAGGGTCTGCGAGGGTTCCCTTACGCTGGGAGCTCGGTCCCTACGTCCGACACGATTGCGGGGCAATTCCTTGTTGGGTCCTAATTTGAGAACAGTCCTAGGCCGGGACGGCCATCGGGGTGGAGGCGGGGCGCGGGCCTCGAGTGCCCGCGGAGCTCGGAGGAGCTGGGTTCATCTCCGCAGCGTTTGAGGATGGCTCTTCAGTGAAGATGTGGAACTTTGGAATTGAGGCGGTGCATGTAGGCTGTTCCTGGGTGAAGGGATGTGTTGGGGTGTATAGTTCAGAGTGCAGCTCAGGGGAGCAGGATATTGACGACGCGTCCGAGGGTGACGCAGGGAGAAGCCGAGGGAGCGAGGCGAGGACATGGCTCAGGGGCCTGGGCTAGGGAAGTGAGAGGCCGCGGAGGGTGTCCGGGAGGCTGGCAGGAGGCGGACCCCGCCGAGGAAAATGATCGTCGCCCTCCTCGCACTCCAAGGGACCCCTCGGCCAGCCCGGGACCCCTTCCCTCCCCGCCCAGCGGTCCCGGGCTTCCACCGGCCTCGGCTCTCAGCCTCCTCCGACCGGCCGGGCCAGTCCTCTCCCGGATGCCCGAGCCGTGCCCGGGCGAGGCGACTGCTCCTCCGGCTCCCTCTCCAGGCGCCCCCTGGTGCCGGGCTTCGCCGGGTCTGGGTGCAGTGAGCCCCCTTCCCTTTGTACCGGGAGACCTTTCAGGGCCGGACCACACGGTCCGATGAGCAAATGGGCTTGACTTCATTTTCCCCTTTGTAGGCCTTGTAGGTTTATTTTGTTCAGTGCCACCGTCCCTCCCCCCCCACCCCCACGCCAGGCCTATCTTCTGCCAGTCTTCTGTGGCCCGGGGTCCTGCTTCTTGTACTAAAGATGAAAGGCGTACAGGGGGCTGGGCCAGGCGGGAGCCCCAGCCCCAACGCCCTGTTTTGTTCGAGTTGTGCTTTCTACACGCGAGCTCTCCCCTAAAAGTTGTACCAAATGGCTAATTTAATTATTCCAACTA
>PVKY010009645.1:0-13173 GCA_004027775.1 Bradypus variegatus
AATACCAATCTAATTTTTCAGAAATATAAGTTAGTGGTGTACACTTTCTCTAACTAACCAGCAGATGGCGTCTGCAAGTCACCTATACCCCTCAAGTCAGTTCTCCCCAACTCTGTCTCTGTGGTGTGTGGGGAAATGATTCTTGTGGGGTTCAGTTGGTGAACTGAGTTCGGGTTTGTTGTTGGAGCTGTCCGCACTGAACGTGGGGTGTGTGTCTGGGTGGTCAGGGAGGTAGCACAGCTTTAATATTCAAACCTCCCAGGTGTTCAGAGATTCAAGGCTGTTGCAAGAGTCTAAGCCTTCATTTCAGTTTTGCCCCAGATTTTCTCTGTTGCTGACCCATAAACCACCAGCACTGACGTAGCGTCCCTGGGTTTTCTGAGCGAGCCCCCTATTCTCAGCTGTGCTCTTCCAGGACCTCTGCTGAGGGAAGGCTGTGCTACGTCACTAGCGCACATCGTCCCTCAAAGGAAGCCCTGGACCGCTGAGCCGTACAGGGGCACTCTCTGCCTCATGCAAATATTAGCCTATAATTCTTGACTGGTGTAAATTCTGAATGAAAGGCAGGTAGTAGAGCTGGGCCCCACCCCTTTCCTCTTAGAGAAGATAGACCCCCTAGGGGGAGGTCATTAGCATTTCAGTGGTCTCTCTCTGCCTGTGCTATACCCTTGTCTGGGTCACAGAACTGGGAACTGAAAATGGCCGAGGCTTTCTCCACTGATTCAAAAAAGGAACAGAGCTAGTCCAAGGTGACCCTCCAGCTCTCCAAGGTCAGTCATCACCCAAAGCCTCTGTCTACTTGTTGGGGATTCGCACCTCATAGTGAGCAGTTCACACTTGCTAATTAATACCCCAGTTGGAGCTCAGCTGAGCTATATTTGCTTGCTGGGAGAAAGCTTCTCTCTGGCACTAGGAGGCTTTGTAGCTCGGGCTGTTGGGGAGGGGTCTCCCAGCTTGGATCCACAGGTTTTACTTAGAGATTTTATGCTGTGATCTCGGGCATTCCTCCCAATTCAGGTTAGTGTATGATGAGTAGACAGTCACATTTGTTCCCCCGCAGTTATTCTGGATTATTTACTAGTTGTTTCTGGTTTTTTATAGTTGTTCCAGAGGGACTACTTAACTTCCACTCCTCTCTATGCCACCATCTTAGATCTCCTAAAATGTATTCTAGTAACATATAAACAACATAGTAACATATAAACAATGTATTCTAGTAACATATAAAAACTTAAAATTTCCTCTTTTAACTACATTCAAATATATAATTCAGTGATGTTAATTTCATTCGCAATGTGGTGATGGTTGATGGACACTTGGGTTGCTTCCATCTTTTGTCAACAGTGAGTTATGCCACTATGAGCATCAGTGTGCCGATGTCTGTTGTAGTCCCTGCTTTCAGTTCTTTGAAGTATATACCTAGAAGTGGGATGTTGGGTCGTATGGCAATTCTATACTTAATTTTCTGAGGAACTGCAAAACTGTCTTCCAGTTAGGCTCTACTAAATCTTCTAGCAGCACAAATGAGGCCCCTTAGAAGGAAGGGCCGTGTTTGTGAGTCGCCTCATCCTGCAGGGCTCTGTGATGAGCTTTGCACAAGCTCCTCCCTGGACCAACGTTGGTGGCCTGAGGATGCTCTGGGGAAATCATAAAGGAAGGCTGGAATCCAGTTCAGATCTGGAAGATTATTAGGAATTTGGTTTTTTTTTTTGTTGGCTGGTTAGTTAATTAGTCATTATAGGTAGTTAATATTTTTTCCCATAGGCTGGATATTTTGTCATACTAACCAGGTTCTTTAAGCAAAGTGGATGGAGATTTTTCACACAGATTATTTGGATTATTCTAGCATTCTCTGCTCTTGTTGAATGTATAAATTCATGGCCATGGTATGCTAACCTTATAAGAAGATAGTTAAATGTTTAAAATGCTGCCACTGCCTTCAAGGACCTTAGTCAACAGTTTACTCTAATAAATATTTATTGAGCTTTCATTGTGTTTAGTAAACTGTGTGTTCCAGTTTGCTAGAGCTGCTGTTAAGAAAAATACCAGAAATGGCTTTTATAAAGGGGATTTATTAGGTTACAAGTTTATAGTTCTAAGGCCATAGAAGTGTCTGAACTAAGGTATCAGCAAGAGGATACATTCACTGAAGGAAGGTCAGATGGCATCTGGAACAACTTTGTCAGCTGGGAAGGCATGTGGCTGGCATCTGCTAGTCCTTTGCTCCTGGGTTGCATTTCAAAACGGCTTTCTCCAAAATGTCTCTGGGCTTCTGTCTCTCTTAGCTTTTCGCAGCTCTCTGCTTGGTTCTCCTGGGGCGTTTCTGTCGAAGCATCTGAGTCCTCTCTTAGCTTCTCCAGGGCAAACTCTGGGCTTCATCTCTTAACTTAGCATCTCCATATGTCCTTCTGTCTGCATTTCCAAACGTCAGTGTCTGTTTTGGTTCTTGAGCTTTCTTAAATACTCCAGTGAACTAATCAAGACCTATCCTGAATGGGCAGGGTCCACAGCTCCATGGAAATAATTTAACCAGAGGTCTCACCCACAGTTGGGTGAGTCACATCTCCACGGGAAAACTCAATCAAAAGGTTTCACCCAACAAGATTGGATTAAAAGATCATGGCTCTTCTGGGGTCCCTAACAGTTTCAAATCCGCACACTGTGCCTTACATTGGCAGAGCAGGAGATAACGGAGGAGCCTAAGACAGTTTCTGTATGCAAGACTGCATCTTCATCAGAGCAGACACTGAGTCAGTAGTGGTTGAATAAATGCATCAAAGATAATGATTGCAGTTTGTAGAAGTTAAGAATACCAGTGAGGCTTTTTGTTAACTGCTGTAGACTAGAAGGGTTCCAAGTATATTGTTATTGGAATCCAATGGAGGCTCATCACTTCCAGCTGGTTTACACAGGGAAGGCTTCATGGAATGGGTGGAATTTTAATTGGTGAGATGGAGGGAGGGCAGTCCAGAAATAGGGAGTGGTGTGCAGGCTCCTAAGGAAATGGTGGAAGCTGACGGTGGAGGTGTGGCAGTGGTAGGTGATCAGACTAGAAAGGCAAATTTTGTATTACCTGGGAAGACAAACTCAAGTTTTCCTCTAGAGACACTGGAGAGTCAGAGGGATATTTTTGATATGTTAAGCTAGGAGTGTTCTACCAGACACATTGAGGAAGGTAGAAATTGTGAAGGGCACACAAACAAGGCTTTTGGTGATTACTTGAGTTAATGAGGAAAAGGAAGGAGTCAAAGATGGCGACAATCTCATGTTGAGCTTGGCTAAAAGGAAAAGCATAAACAGATACAGGAAAGTCAGAGGAAAAAAAATGAGCTTTTTTGGGGAATATTTTTGTGTTTTAAATCTCATAATGTTTCTGGACACTTAATATTGATGTATAGGAGTCACGGAATATTAGACCTGAGAGGGATTTGAATTACTAATCAGACTCAAACACAACCCTGTTATCTTACCAGTGGGAAAGCTGGCAAATTCAGGGGAGCCCCCAGGAGCTCATTCTCTGGCCTGAAGGCAGAGCAGATGTGGGGTAGCAGATGTAGAGAGTCAGTCCAGTGTTTTGAAGGGCATTGAGAACTAGTCCTTCATTTGCAGTTTGATTTTCCCTTTGAAATTTGGACATCCGTTATACAAAAATAGTTCCAGGAAATTGTTTGGAGATACCATCTAGGCAATATAAAGATTGAGATAAAATCCTTTCAGTGTTAGGCAATATACACATTTGTTCTTTCTAATAAAAACAGTCTTAACTTGCCCCCAAGTGTGATATTAGTAATGGATTTCTTTATCTTTCTTTTAATAATATCCTGACATCTTTATGTTTAGTGAGTTCTATAGAGAAGTCACTAAGTTGAAACTTACTCAATTCTAAACACATTTTGTGCTGCAAATGCTATAATCTGGGACTTTGGGTTTGAGGTCTGTGCGTTATTTCCACCTTCGAGGGGAAAGCAGTTGCTGAATTTCCCCACTTTTGGCATCTCCAGATTCGTCTTTAATCCGTATTGTCCTGTTAGGGATGTGGCTGGGAACGATGGTGGGGACTGTGAGCAAAATTGTCCTGGCTATGTGTCCATGGAGGTGGGGGACTCAGAGGGAGAGTCGGGGCTTACCCTTGGTGTTCATGCTTTTCAGCTTCAGTCTCTGTTACGCATGAGCCTAGAAAATAATGCCCACCTTCCAGCTCCCATCCTGCCCAGAGCCGAGGCGGCAGGCGTAGCACCTGGCCTTTGTCTCCTGGAGCCCGTGGGTGGTATTCCAGGACAGAGCCCCCTCACCACTTCTCTGCCTCCAGTCACCTGCCTTCCTGGGCCCGCAGCTCAACGGAAGGAATGAGGGGCTGAGCGGGTGGGGCGAAGAGCCCCTCTCTTCTTTTCCCCTTTTAAGGGTGATGGAGCAGGTGCCTGGGAAATGAGTAGCAGGTGGAGATGCAAACCAGCAAAATGAAAAATGGAATAATTAACCTTGATCATCATTAGCGGGGTAATGAAATAGCCATAAAAAATTCACATTTGGTAATTTAGTACCATAATTCTGACTTTTCCTTGAATAATTTCCTATTTCTAAAATTGCAGCAATAGCACTGAAATTCAAAAGAATAGCCATTATGTAAACTTATTTTAAACCAGTTCCCAGCAGTAGTAGCTGCCTGTGTCATTCCGGGAGTGCTGTGAGTTTAAGCAGCCAACCTCCAGGCCAGGCATTTGATAGTAAGTGGTCCTACGCAGGTAGACTCCAGGGGAATCCTGACCACCTGTATTTGGTAGTGAAGAAGGAGACACAGAAACAGATGGAAGTTAACCAGTTCGCATGCCTGAGGCTCCAGGTGGTGGGCATTGCCTTGGCCCAGGGAAGAATAAAAATTCCCAGTGGGAATGGGAAGCTTCCAGCATTGCTAGGTGGTGTTTCAGCCTAAACACTCAAAGAATAGGGAGGCTCCTGCTTCTGCAAATTCCAAATGAAAAGCCAGCCCGCTGTTTTTGGACGTATAGGCCCGATTGAGGAGACTGAAGGACACTTGCTCTTTTAAGCTGACTGCACTGCCGGCCCCCGCGTGCCGCGTTGCCATGGCAATATGAGATCAGTGACCTTTCTTCTCTGTTGTGGAATGTAGGTGAAAAGAGCGGAGGTGAGCCCGATGATGCTGAGCTGGTAAGGCTCAGTAAGAGGCTGGTGGAGAACGCGGTGCTCAGGGCCGTGCAGCAGTATCTGGAAGAAACACAGAACAAAAACAAGCCAGGAGACGGGGGCTCGGTGAGAATGGAAGAGGCTGAAAGGAATGGCCAAGGTGGCGACAGTGACAGGCCATGAGCCTGGCCTGCAGCCCCCGCCGCCCGTGAGAGGCACCCCTGCTTCCGTCTGCCAAGGCCCCTGGCTCCCCTGAGCCGTTGGAGTGTCTCCGGTTGAATCTGGGGTGAATGCCTAGGACTTCCAAGATAGATGGGTTTGCATTTCTGAGATGCAACAGAAGAGAAATGGAGCACTGGGACTAGCAGAGGAAATTAATTGATGAAAGGAGAATGAGTGGCACGGTGTCACCTCCCCTCAGCCTTTGGGGAACTCTTGCTGTCACAGGGGTAGAGACACAGTTGTGCTTCATGGACTCGATGCAGACCGCGGAGCTGGCTATGTCCTGCCACTTTTATTGCCCAGCTGGGCACTGTGACTCCTTTATCCGAGGCCCCACAAGTGCTACATTTAAAACAACCACTTTGCAGTTAGCATCTCTGCAGTCGTAATACGCAATGTCTCATGTTTGTCCTAGGTGTGCTGTGGCTGTGCAGTGATCTTTATTCACAGTAAATGGTGTTTCATGTAAATGACATTTTTTGGTGAAATGCAACCTTTTCTATAAAATGCGGGCAACATTCTAAAGGTTTTTCTTTCAACCCTGTTTTGATAATCATTGTGCCATATTTTAATGTTTTTCATGGGCATTTGTATGTAAAACATTATATAATTTTTTTTCCTTAGGCAAGGAACCTATTGGAATCCAGTACTTAATTAATGAAGCTTTGCATCGAGAAAGGATGAGACTGAAGTCCAAAGTGAGAGAGATAAAGGAACTTTTATTAAAGCCTGAGACTCAGGCCAAAATTAGGAGGGAGCTTTTTGAAGGAAGACTCCTCGACAGTGACCACATCAGTGAGGCTGACGTCAGCCCGGAGCTGGCCTGAGCTCTGCATTGCTAGTGTGCTACCAGTTCATGAAATCTGCTCAGCTCGTTAAGCAGGGCCTTGGTGATTACAGAGGGGTGTACCTGTAGTGTCTGCATGATAGCAAGCTTACACCCGTTAAGGAATTACCCATTCCTTTCCAGAGAAAACGGCATCTGCCCCATTCGTTTTTGAGCTAACCCTGCGTTTCAAAATGTTGGGTCTTTGTAATATTGAAAGTTAGTTTATAGAAAGAGCTTCTTGATTAGCCATCATGAGACATTCTTTGGGTTCTTGCAGATAAAAAATACGGACTCTGAAAAATCATTTATAGACAAAGAAAAAAAAGAATACAGTATTTTAAGGGTTTCTTGCCACGTGTTGGCATGATTTTTTTTGGTCATTGTTAAATGAAAAGAAGCAGTGTCCAAACATGTCTAGGTCTAGTGTTATTTTTAACAGGAAGTGTGAATGTTTCTTCAGCATTAGTACTTGAATGCACATTTAAAAGTGTAATTATTGCAATCACTGCGTAAGAATGTTTTACAATATTCATTTGTATTATTTTGCACTGATCAAAATGTAGTTTGCTTTTTCATTTGTTAAATGAATAAATGTTTGGGATTTTTCTTTTCTACTTTTCTGAAGATAAGCCCTAGGTCTTACCTTTTCCCTTACAATCTGAATTTATTTGCACTGGTTTATTTTTAAAGAAAATTCCTGAAAATGTGCCCCCCTCCACCCCGATGATTATTGATAACAGGTTTTTCTATAGTTGTAAAATTGCTACTACTAATAGATCATGATGGGAAAATTATTTGGAGATCAAATATGAAATCATTTCAAATATAAAATCCTGTTTATTGATGGATTTTGGCTATTTTTTCACTGAGTAAATTATATTACATTTATTTATAAGTGAGTTAAGCATTTTCATGCCTCTGAATAAATATATTGTTTTCCCTTTGTTGCCTTTCTACATTTTTCTTCTCACTCTTGGAAGTTGTTGGATCTGTGTTGTATTATGAAGTAATAGATCAGAGTTTGGAACATTTCAGAGCTTCTTCACCTTTGTGTTACAGTCCTTCATGCTAACATGGCACAGTTGTCAAATCAGCTAAGGACAAGTGTGGTAGATATTTTGGTTTTAGATTTTTAAAGCATTTCAGATCTGTCTCCACAGAGAATGCTCCTCAGAGAATTAACAACCAAACAGTGAATCCAAAGGAATCCTAAATAGCATCTCATAACCTAATGAGGAGTCACTGAAGTGACATCGGTAGCAAAGATGAAGAGAACAGGTCCAGATGCAGAACCTGGTGGGGACTTACTGTGGAAAGCCTTTCAGTGGGAGAGGGCTTGGAGAGGGCATCCTTTAGTCCACCCTGCAGGTGGGAAGCAGAGATGCTTTGGGACTTATTTTGCAAATGAGGAAACAGGTGTGGGGTGAGACCATACCACCTTTGGGGATCCGGGCCTGAGCTGGAACCAGAGCTCCATCTCCAGGTTCCAGTTTTCCCCATCCCATAATCGAAGTTAATAATTCAGGAGAGTCAGCACTTCTCAGCATATGTCTATAAATATATTTATCCTCAAGAGCTAGCCCAATCCATCTGAACCATTAAAAAGGTTAAGATAGCACACTTTTTGCAGTCTGGGGTTACTTATCTTACAGTTGCTTTAGTCAAGAATCATAGTTCCCATTTGCTAAATAGGCTCTAGGTCCCAGGCTGTGTGCTGGCTGATTTGGGCACATTGTTACAGTGACCCTACAAGAAAGTTATTAGACCACTTTACAGATTAGGAACCTGGGGCTCTAAATGGTTGTGTGGTCCAAGGTCATAAAGCTGACAAATGGTAGAACCAAATTTAAACTTGGGTCTGTCTGATTTCAAAGCCGAGAGACACTCTTTTCACAGTGCAACACTTCCTCTCTGAACCAAGTATATAGTTCATTTCACAAGTTAAGGATGTGTGACAAAGGGGTAGGCACTTTCTTTTGATTAGACCAGCTCCCTTGCAGCCCTGAAGTTCCCCTGGACCCCGAGAGCCATCAGCTGATGTGGTAGAACTGGGGAAAAAGAAACAACAAACCCAGGTACTTAATTTAGGGATTAAGGATTCTGATCCCTATCAATAAAATCTTTATTTGAGTAGGTTTTTGAAGACAATGGGGGGTATAAAACAAACTTTCTTCATGGTTCCATTTTTTTTAATAATTCAATTTTACTGAGATATATTCACATACCATGCAGTCACACAAAGTGTACAATCAGTTCACAGTACCACCATATAGTTGTACGTCCATCACCAAAATTAATTTTTGAACATTTTTATTACCACACACAAAAGTAATAAGAATAAAAATTAAAGTGAAAAAAAAACAAAGTAGAAAAGAGCATTGGGTGCTTTTTTTTTTGCCCCCATTTTTCTACTTATCCATTCATGTTTCCATTTTTAAAACTGAATATAATATTGGTTGGCAAACATTGAAGTTTGGGATTTGAGCTATTCAAAATGCCTTTTTCCCCACATTAATCAGATTCAGAGAATTATTGCTCACTGAGTCCCACAGCTGGAGTATGTTGTCCTACAGTGGGCCTGCCTGCTGTGTAGACCTCTGGCAGGAAGGCTGTATGGCCAGTGAGAGAGCACTCTTAGGACAAGAGGCGGCTGACGGGGCTCCATGCTGACGTGTGATCTGAGTAATTCAAGTCACTTGACTGAGCCTCAGTTTACAAATCTGTAATTTGAACGAGTTTGGCCCTATGATTTGAAAGATGTCTTAGTTTCTTCTGGGGTTGCCATAACTAAGTGCCATAAACTGGGTGGTTTAAAACAACAGACATTTCCTTGTGTCACGGTTCTGGAGACCTGAATTCCAGAATCGAGGTGGTGGCAGGGCTGTGCTCCCTCTGAAGTCTCTAGGGAAGAACGCTTCCTCGCCACCTGCTAGCCTCTGGTGATTCCTGGCCACCCTGGTGTTCCTCTTGGCACTCCTTGGCTTGTAGAAGCAGCTGCCTCCATCTTCACGTGGCGTTTTCCCCTGCGACTGTCTGCGTCTGCTCCCCTTCTATAGGGACACCAGTCACATTGGACCAAGGCCCACCCTACTCCAGTGGGACCTCATTTTAACTAATTCCACCTGTAGTGACCCTGCTTCCAAATAACGTCACAGTGACAGGTACCCAGGTCAGGACTTGAACGTGCCTTTTTTCAGAGGACACAATTAAATCCTTAACCCCAGTGATGTCTGAAGATCCTAGGCTAGTTCTCTTAGAAACATCCCAGAATGCCCCCTGTGCCAGTGCCTTCTCCCAGGCAGCCCCTTGGGTGTGCAGGCTTCTTGTTTGGGCCTCCCTTGGGCATTGGTTGGCAATAGAAGGCTTAGAATTCTAGAGGACTTTCCATTCTGTTCCACTTGTGCTGCTTGTCAGTGTCATGTAGGGAGACCCCAGTGGCATGTATTCATGTTTATAACTGAATTACCTCAAGTTTGCAGTATCGCTCACAAGAAACATAGATCCTATGTGAATATTTCAAGGGTGGTCAAACTAATATTTTCACAGCAGGACCACACCATTAGCTCTGAACTTGGTCCCACTTACAGAATCTTAAATGTGGTATCAATCCACTGCCTCATGAAGGCAACTAGAGGCCTTTGAGATGTACTAGATCGACTTCTAGAGTGTACTTAAGGTCCACATTATTCACTGGAAAGCCCCAAATGTGCCTCCGCACAGTCATCCCGGCCGCTGTTCCACAAGGAAGCGATTCAGGCACCTGACTCTGGGCTCTCTCACAGATGCATGACCAGCCACCTCCTTAGGTGTCACATTCAGAATTTATTTCATTATATAATCAAATAAATAAACCTAGTGCACTTAAAACATAGTTTCTAAATCTCTACATTAATTTGGTAGCAGCACCCAGACCAACAATAAGACAAACCCTTGGAGGATTTCATTCGCAGTGAAAATGGATATTAGAGCAATTCACTCTGTGGTCGTGAAGTAAACATTCTAATACTAGCTATGGAATTTCCTTCCCAGATCACTGTTTTGGGGATAATAGGTTTGTTTATAAGGTCATTTGAGAGCTTCTTGAAGAAAGGGGCTATTACTATGTCTAGTGTCTTATGCTCCAAACTACTTAATTGCATCCATTAAATATTACTGATAAATTCAGGAGACTTGGGATGACTTTAAAATGTAAATTGCAATATTTTTTCCTCCACATATTCCATCATTAGAAATTCTGTAATGGCATCAGAGAGGGACAATAAAGCTCAGAAATAAATTTGTCTCTAGTAAGTAAGCCTATGTTGCTTTTCTTTTAGTGATTCAAATGACTTCTGCAAAACTACCATCATGTCACTGCCCTGTATAACTTGTCTTAGAAAAGTGACACATACTTGATGGCAGTCCTGTCAACTTAAGCAGCTGTATGATATATGGAGCTCTGTTTATAAGTAATGATCCAGCAAATTGGTACAACACTTCAAATTACTCCCCACCTCCCCTGCCAAAAGCCACCTGGGCATGATGTCACCATGATTATGTCTTTGAACCAAAGTATACTGTACGTTCCTCATTGATTTTTTTTTATCCCATATATGTTATCTCACCCATAATTACAAAAAAAAATTGTTTTGGAAAGAACTTATGTGGGCTATATTAAGTTGTAGGAGGTAAGAAGACAAAGAGATAAGAATGTCCTAGCTGGACAGTAATTACAGTGCTGAGGAAAGGAACAAATATGATATGTGTGCACCAATCCCAAGGAGATGTGATATGGTAATGGAGGTGCAGAGACTAAAATGGCTATGCAACAGTGGGGAGGCAAAGCATATTTTTCCAAGATCCTGGAAGACAAACTACTTTTACCAGGTTCATCTGTCCTTTGGAAGGGCCTGCGTGGGGAGGCATGTGCTGAGGGCTTTAAGATGACATGATGGGCATTTGTCACATTTAATGATTGCCCAGCATCTTTTGAACACCCTTCCCCAAAACATAAAATAAAATATAATGGAAGGAAGGATGCTTTGACAATAGCAACGAAATAGATAAAGCACCTAGACTGAGATAGGTAGTGTGTAAAACTTGTATCTCCGTATCATCCTCCCACACACAAAAAGCTCTAACGGGCAACATAAAGAAGGCGAGAATAAAGGAATGTCGGGTATCATCCATGGGTGGAGTAATGGGTGCTGGGGGTGTCCCTTTCAGGAATGGACAACTTCCTTTCTCAGCTCCTGGGTGTGTGGATTGCAGAAGGCTCTCAGCTGGCAGCTGTCTTCCGGAACTGCCTCAGCGGAGGTGAGGCCTCTGGCTGGAGGACGTGCCCTTCCCCTGAGCATAGGGCAGGTAGGGGATAGATCTACATGGCCAAGGGCAGTGGGGGGTACAAGGGCCTGGGAAACTCCAAAGACTCACGGACCAACTTGAGAGTTCTCCGTGGGGGTTGAGACTGCACGGGAGCCCGACCTCTCTTCTCCTTCTGCTCAGGCCTGTTCCCTCCCCTCCCTGCCTCCCCTCCTCACCTCTTCCCTTCCCTGCAAGGATCCCGGGAGTGCCCCTAACAGACCTCCTGCAGGCTGACGTCCGTTCCTTGGTCCTCCTAGCAGGGAACCCAACCTGTAACACAGTGTTGACTCAATGTTATAAAAATCTCATTTCTTTAGGTCATCTGTAAATTTAATTGCCTCCCTACAAAAATGCCAATAGGATTTTAAAACTAGATATGCTAAATCTACATTTCATATTGAAAAATAAACATGTTAGATTACTTAATAAAACTCTGGTAAAAAAAAAAGAGTGAAATCCTGACATTAACATATATTCACAAATTTAGTATAACAAACAATTTTTACTAGTATTTCTAATGCACCAAAAATAGCACCCAATACAAGCAAGAATTTGGAACATGATCTCTCAAATGGCATTTCAGATTCAAGGGAAGATATATATTCTGCAAGAAATGGTATTAAATAAGTGGCTAGTCTTGAACCAAAAGTATACTCAATATAAACCACAGAATGCTAGTAGAAAATATGGGCTATTTCTTTCTTGCAGTGTGGTGATATATATAAGCAAGACCTAAAACTAAGAGGCTATAAGGGAAAAGATTAATTTGATTACATGAAAATTAAAAACTTATGATTGCAAAATAATAGTCACATTCAAAAGACAAACTGGGAAAATATTTGCTATCGTAAGACAAGTAAAATGTCCCTAAAATATAAAGAGCTCTTCCAAATAAAAATAAAAATACCAATATTTAATGCATGAATGGGCAAAAAACATCTTTTCACAGAAAAAGATATAAGCCAAAATCATATGTGAAGGTACAGAACTTCACTAATAATTAAATGAAACAAGTTAAAACATTAAAGAGGTATAATCTTTTTTTTAAAAAAACCTATCAGAGAGGTAAAGATTTGAAAGTTTGATAATACATGGGCTTGGTGATAACTTTTTGGTAAGAATATAACTTGATACCACAGTTCAGGGGGACAATTTGGTGAAATCTACGATGAAGAATAAACTGAAAGTGTTGACCCAGCAATTAATTCCACTACAAAAAATTTTTAAAGATTGTATTTGCATGTGTTTACAAAGATAGAAGTAAGTGATGCCCATTGCATGTTGTTTATGAGAGCCAAACAAAAAATGCAAACAACCGAAACTCGATCAATAAAGGTCTGTTTAATGAGGGATGGCACTTACCAACTATGCTGCTGTTAAAAAGGATAAAAGTGGATATGGTTATTTTGAGCTGCTAAGATCAGTAGGCACATTAAGTGAAATTGCAAGGCGAATGGTATGCTCCTATTTATAAGTGTGGTTTTTAAGTGTGTGTGTGTGTGTGTAGTGCATGGGAAAAGATCTGGAAGGATATACTAGCAGTAGTTACCTACCAAGTGCGTGTGCATGTATATACAAGGAAAGTTCTGGAAGGATATCCAAGAAATCATTGAAAATGCTCCCTTTGGAAAGTGAGT
>PVKY010009646.1:0-13173 GCA_004027775.1 Bradypus variegatus
TCAGTTATGGCCCTGCCTACCTCACAAGTGGTTTTGATAATACAAAGGCTTTTAAAATGCATGCTTAGGGAGATTCTTGAAAATTATAAAACGATTTACCAATTTAAAGCCTTTTTATTTGTATTGTTAGATCTTTTATGAGCAAGTTTCTAAACTTTCCCCCAGGGCCTCCGTTTCTAAGGAAACCATATTCTTTCTGAGCAGTGTTCAGAAGAACGATGCCGTAGGACAATTTGAAATTTAAGAAGCAAAATAGAAAATGTACAGAGCATTGAGTCCTCATGAGAATACGTACCGTGACAGTCTGTCAGGCTGCCTTGTTGCAGTGCAAATATTTGTGTTCAGTGGAATCCTCTAATACCTCATGTATCACTTGGCAGGACAGGGGAGCTTGAGAAGATGGGAAGTGGGGTAGATGAGGGTTGAGGGAGGGAGAGGATTGGGCGGGGGCAGGGGTCATGCAGACCCCAGGGCGGGAGTTGGGCTGTGGGAGGTGTGGGCAGGAGATGGGGTCCTCCAGCAGCTCGCAGAGCAGAGAAGGGCGTAGCAGGCAGAGCAGGAGTGAGAAAGCTCTGGAACGCAGCATAAAATATGGGAGATGGAGCCAGCTGTAGAGAAGTGGAGGGAGATGGTTGAGCCACTTTTGCTCCTTGAGTGACGTCAAGGGTGCATGGTGTCTGGCACAAAATGGGCACACCGTAGGCACTGGATGAGTGCTGAGTGAATGCACGAAGACATGAATGCCTCGAGGTCCCCAGGGCCACCCTGTCTCTAGCCACAGTGCATCTCCCATCGCACACTCTCGAGTACGGTGAAGTGGAAGACTATTGAGACCCTTTGGGGAGTGGAGAGAACTTGGTGTCAGTCGCCAAGAGGAAATGGATGTCTTGGGAACTGAGCTTACCTATGGATGGATCATTTAGACGAGGTGGTCGTCAAAACATCATTTCTCCCTTGTTTCTGTTTCTTTTCACTCTGTGAATCATCTTTAAAATTTCTTCTGAGCACCTTTCCTTTGCTATCTAAATTGTTGGATGTCATTATCCAAGCACAGTATTGCTTGGAGCGACTGTAGGTGACGGAAGGAACTCCAACCCATGGGCCTTTAATAGCTGCTGCAATTGTCTTTTCTTTATTAGTTTTTTAAAAGAAGGCTTCAGTGGATCAGTTATTGAACATTAATTGCCATGACTTGCAGTAAATGAATCATGCCTTCGTATGTGTCTGTCTAAGGAATATCTTCCACTATGTTTACCAAAGCTATAAAAGTTATTTTTGCAACTATTTCATGATTATAATATTTTGAACCAATCTCTTGTTCATTTTGTTTTTGGAAAATTTATGTTTGTTTTTCTTAGGGAAGTAAATACTGAGAGCATCTGAAGGTTAAATTGTTAGTTGAGTTGTTTCTTTTCAGGATTTTACAATTGCAATATTTTGTTAAGCTCAGAGCAGCATAAAATATGCAAGCAGAAAGGGCAGGAGAGGTTTTTCACCAAGGTTTCTTGGCCCTTGCCAACCCAGGCCACCTTTTGATAAAATAATAATAATGCAATCAGAAATTCCCTTTTTAATGTAGTCTGAAATCCAAAGCAAATTAAAATTAAGTGTTGTCACTGAAATGAAAACAATGCAGAACAATATGATAAAGTCTTGTTTTCTTTCCTTTTTGTAAGTGACGAGGGGCTCCCAGTTTCTGATTTTCTGATTCACCCAGTTTCTGCCCTGCCCCAGTTGAAAATGGTTGACCAAATAACCCCCCCCCCTTTGCTTTAGTGGTCAGAGACAGTGGTCTGGGGATACTGGAGCGATCGTGTATTCTGCATACCTGGAACTCTTTGGTGCAAAGAAAACATCTCCTGCATCATCTCCCTGTAGCAGGTGATGCTGATATTCAGGAAGGTGCTTTTGACTTTTCGTTTGTTGCAGCAGGACGGAAGCGGAGACCAGGAGAGAATTCTCAGGCCTGGGGAGTCCACAGGTCCCCATTAGTTTTTATTCCCTTTATTTCTCCAAGCCACCTGTACCCCATATAGAAACACTTCCCTAGGGTTTAGCTTCTGGGGGATACATGGAGAAAAATCTAAACTTGAAATTGGATTTGTTTTAGAAATAAAATTTGGACCTTTTATCACACTGAAAGCTCTTCTTGATGGTTTTCCCTGCAACATTCAACAGGTCCTCTCCAACTTCCCATTTGTTCCTTTTTTAACAGTGTGTCTGGTGGAGAGCTGTTTGACCGGATAGTGGAGAAGGGCTTTTACACAGAGAAGGATGCCAGCACCCTGATCCGCCAGGTCTTGGATGCTGTGTACTACCTCCACAGGATGGGCATCGTCCACAGGGACCTCAAGGTGAGCCGGTCGCTTAGCAACATCCTCCAACCCACAATGCACCTGTCGGAGAGGACCAGGCAGCTTCGGTGTAGAGATGGGAGGAGTGAATGGGGATGGGGGGATTTGTGTACTTCTCCTTGCCAGGGCCTCTGAGACCCTGCAGTAGCTTGAGAGAAGACAAGGATAACTGGACTGACCATCGCTTGGAAGATTTCATAACCATTATGTAGCCTCAGGGCTGGCTGGGAGGGAGACCAGGTGCTGCTCTAAGCCCATCCATAAGCCGATTTGGGTCAAGATATATGAACCATGAAAATCGTTCTCCCACTGCAGTTCTTCACAGTTTCTCCCACTTCTACACCACATACTATGAAAGAAAGGGAGCAGTAGGCAGTGGGTGTAAGAGAGAGGGGAAATAAAAGGTTAACAGGAAAGAGAAAGGAAACAAATTACAGTGGTGTCCTTCTCTCCAAGTCCTATGAGAAGTTCCTTTCTTATCTTTTCCTTTTGAGCTTTTGGCATCTTGACCTGTCTTGACCCATTAGCACCAAAGGGTCTGTCCTTCCTTGGGCATCTTAGCATTACGTTCCTGCCCAGGTCTGTGCAGGAGCCAAAGGTATGTCTAGCAAATGTGGCCATGTGAGGCAGAAAGCAAAATTGTGAGACTCAAGGCTGTATTGTGGTTTCATTCTACAGCAGTTACGGGCACCACAGTACAAGGATTATATCCTACCAAAGTCATTCTTTTCACAACTGTGGGAAATCTAAGTCAATTTGAAGAATAAATCATAATTACTTGTTAAAACTGAGTTTAACATCTGTCCATTATCTAGTACTGAGTGTCAAGGTAGAAAATAATGGAACCTTTCCTTTGACAAAGACTCCCTGTGAAGTTTTGTCTTCTCTCTGTGTTACCATTTTCCATAGTCTCAGGCAGTGTTCCCAAATGTTAGAAAGCAGCAGAACTATCTGGAGGGTTTGATAAAAATGCAGATTGCTGGGCCCTGCGCCCACCAAAGATTCTGAGTCTGTAGGTCTTGAGTGGAGCCTAAGAATAAGCATCTCTAACAGGCCTGGAGAACCTACAAGGATTGGGAATTTCTTTGGGCTTCGAGATGAGTCCTTTCAGCCTTCGCCCTTGGCAGGTTTCTTGATGGATGAAGCTGATCTGGAGGGACATGGGGGCTCTTCAGTGGCGAGGTGGACCCACCTGACCCCCAGTCATTTGTGGGGTCCTGCTTGCTCTGTGGGAGCAGAGGTGCAGGGGAGTTGGAGCTATGTGGAGGAGGTTGGGATTAGAATAGTAAATCTTCACAAACATCTATGAAAATTAAAACAACTTATATGAACTTCCTAGCCAGGGTAACGGAGAACATGATTGCATTTGTTTAAGATTAGTACACAATCTGGGATACTGCCCCCACCCCATGTGTGCACAGACCTCCTTCTCCCTCCTCTTGCCCCAGGAAGCTACTAGACACAGTCATATGTGCTGCTTTCAAAATGAAGGGGCTGGAACAGGAAGTAGCCACAACTGCCTGCTGGGATTAGAGCAGGTGTCTCCTCTGCACCGTTGACACTTGGGGACAGGTCTTTCTTTGTTGGCAGGGGCTGTCCTGTGCATTGTAAGATATTTTGCAGCCTCTATGTCCTCTCCCACTAGCTGCCTTTACCACCCCTGGAGTCGTAACCACCAAGTATGTTTCCAGGAGTGGCCAAACGTCCCATGGGTGCAGGGGCACAGTCGCCTCCCATTGGGAACCCCCAGATTCAGACAGTGATTATATATAACATTAACTTCACTGAAGTTAATATTCTGATATTTTTAAAACTTGTGATGTGGACTATTAAAGGGTTAGGAATGACTTTCCAGCTTGGGTGTTGACCACCTGTTGACTTGCACGGATGCCATAACATATAGAATGATCATTTGTTGGGTGAGCTACAGGTTCCCAGGACACGGGGCAGGATCGCGATGCAGCTTTAGCAAGATGCTTGTCCCCATCTCTCCTGCTGCCACCAGGGCCCCTGTCCACACTGCCCCTGAGCCTGTCTTGTCTCCCTGTTCTTTGTCTCTGTGAAGTCTTGAGCCAGTTGAAACTACGGATCTGAGCTGTGAAGCAGTAGCTTCAACCCCCTTGGGGAGCAGTTGTTCTTGCAAGGGCTTTTTCTTGAGTGGGATGACGCTCCTGCAGAAGGGGCATGTGGGGAGGTACTTTGGACCCTTGCCTGGGTCAAATCTTGCTTAGTAGCATGAGGCCACTTACTTTCAGCTCTTCCTTGCTCACCTTTACAGCAGGGAAGTGCTGAACAGTGCAGATTAGAAATCCGAGAGTTTTTTTGTTTTTTTTTTTTAAAGTAAAAACGTTTAAAAACAATCCCGTGTTTGGATCTTTGGTGCTTATAAAGGATGACTCATTCAGAGAGGGCATGGCACACGTGCGCTTTTTAGATTAGATTACTCCCTGCCCATTATTTTTTTTCTGGGTTTCAGAGTGTTGTTTTTGTTTTTAATTTTTTTTATTGTGGAATACAACATATTTACATAGAAATGATAACTTTCCAAGTGCAAAACAATAAGTTGTTAGGAAATTTCAAAGAATATTATGGGTTACAGTTCCACAGTTTCAGTTATTTCCTTATCATGAAATATAACCTGTGCAAAAGGGTGATAATTTTATAAGTACAATTTAACAACTAGCTATATAGGAAATTTCCAAGAATGTTATGGGTTACAGTATCATAGTTTCATTTATTTCCTTATTGTGAAATATATGGACAAAAATTTGATAACTTTCAAATTGCAATTTAACAAGTAGCTATATAGCAAATTTCAAAGAATGTTATGGGTTGCAGTTCCACCATTTCAGTTCTTTCCTTCTAGCTATTCTAATACCCTAGCAACTAAGAAAAAGAAAATTATATAAAGATTCAGTATTTATAATCCTTTGTTCAGTTCCATCTTGTCTGCTGCTGCCCCTTCCTCTAGTTGAATCACTTTCCTGATCTTCAGGGGTGTCCAGGCAGTGACCACACTAACCTGTTCATGGTGAAAAGGGGGGTCAACCTTATGAGAAAAGGGGGCACATCTGGTTGATGTTCTTGAGGAGGCTGTTGCCCCTGGATTTTGGGACTTAGCTGGCATAGGAACTCGCTGGAGAATTTAAGTTTCTGAAGAATAAACTGAGTGAAACTTCTGTAGAGTCTCAGATAGGGATCTGGGTATTCTTTAAGGTTTTCAGGACTGCTGTTGACTTGGGCTTATCACACTGTGGCCATTTGGCACATCTAGGTGAAGCTTGCCTGGGAGTAACCTCCAGGACAGCCTCTTGACTCTATTTGAATTCTCTTAGCCACCGAAACCATGTTTTGTTATCTTTCTTTTATCCCTTTTGGTCAAAAAGGCATTCTCAACCCCTCGATGCCAGGGTCAGGCTCATTCCTGGAATCCATGTCCCGTGTCTCCAGGGAGACTCACTCACCTGGGCTCCCCACTATTTTTTAAGCATTGTTCCTGCATCAGCTATTGATTGGTCCATTTTCTTTTCCCATGAAAAACCCAGTGAAAGCATCCTTAAATATGCATTTGATTTTCCTCAAATCTCACGCTTTGCCCACATAATTAGCATCAGCATGACTGCTGCACGTCGTTCCTTTCTGTGTCGTTATTTTGGGTGCTGTTGGGTGCTCTTTCCCTTTGGGCTCTCAGAATGTCTTCACAGCAGCAGTTGCCCATCAGAACCCCCTATGAACCCTAAAAAACAGACACCCCAGCCCAATCACCACTGGGCCGAAGGACACCTCGTGCTGTTTAACAGCCTCGCAGGCAATTCTGCTGCCCAGCGAGGCCGATCACCCCAGGTCTCAACAAGTCAGGCCCCTCCACCGCTTGGGAACCGCACAGCTTCACCACCACCCACTGACAAGAGAAAGTCTTGCTTCGCTGTAGGGGCTGGAGGAGACTCGGACAGGTGGGACATGGGGTTCCTGGTTCAGAGTCCTCAGGCTGCATTTCCCGGGGGGTAGCTAAAGGTGCAGTGGTCAGTCGCTCACTTGGGGGCCTCCAGCACCGTCCTAGTGTGCGGACATCACCAGCCAGAGGCGGGAGTCCCCGGCCGTCCCTCCCTCGGGGACAGCAGCACCGACTGAAGCAGCTTCACGGACGTTTCAGGCACCTCTTCTGTGATCAGGGCCTCGCCAGGCCAGGCAGGGGCCACAGAATGAGAGAGGCTCTGAGGCTGCAGCCCCTCGCACAGGAGCGGCCACCCCAAGGCCCTCTCGGACAGCCTGACATCAGAGCTGTGGTGTCTCAAGGCCAAAAATGCTGCAAGTAGAGGGTTACTCCTCTGAGCACTGCCAGGAACTGGCAGACAAGGGGCCATTGCTGCCAGTGATTTACAGACACACTAACGGAAGCTCAGAGCCCTTGAGGAACATGCCAGAAAGTGCTGGATCTTTCCACTCCAGATTCCTTCCAGGAGAACATCCCCCTGCTTCCCAGGGACGGAGGAAGCAGATGACAGCTGGCCTCAGTGAAGGGGAAGGTGCAACCCACCTGCCAGAAGCAGCACTGTGGGAGGCTGCCGGGGGCAGGAGGGACCCCCGAACAGAGCAAGGCTGATAATGAGGGTCCCTAACAAAGATCACCTGGGAAAGTAATTGTATTTCCTGAGAGTCTCCCTTCCCCTGACCCAGAAGTGAATTGATAAGTCTGAGATCACCTCAAAATATTAACTTTTCAAGTAGAAAAGATAACTAAAAAGGGAAAGGAACTAACGTTTGTTGAAACACTGCGTGTGCCAGCTTCTGTGCAGTCCCTCCACATTGCCTTCATTAGGCAGTGCTTTCATTGATGTCTTTCATATGTCTGAAGGGAAAGGGTACTCGTGGCTTATGAGTCGGTTTTGTCATTTGACTCTTTCCCAACATTTAACCCAGCTTTAAACATGGTGTGTAAATTCTTTTACATCTTTTCTTTCTAGCCTGAAAATCTGTTGTACTACAGTCAAGACGAGGAGTCCAAAATAATGATCAGCGACTTTGGATTGTCCAAAATGGAGGGCAAAGGAGACGTGATGTCCACAGCCTGTGGGACCCCTGGCTATGTCGGTAAGGACAGTGTCCGTGTGTCCGTGAGTGCATCTGTGTATGCAGTGTGTGTGTCCGTGCATGTAGGGGTATGTGGACTGTGTGTGCGTGGATGTGTGGGGGGCATGTGTGATTATGGGGTGGTGTGTGTGGTGTGGGTGTGCGGCTTGTGTTTGTGGTGTGTTTCTGTGTGTGATATGCGTGTGTAGTGTGTGTGATGTGTCTGTGGTGGGTACGTGTGTGCTGTGTGTGTGTGTGTGTGCACTCGCGTGTCATCTTCACCAGCATTCTTAAGCATTGGAGCCTGGCTCACGTGCCCCTTGAGGGACAAATGAAAAGTTTGCAAAGCGTTGGAAGGAGCTAGAAAGAAGTCAGAGGGGTGCATTGGGTGGAAATCCTGGTTGATTTGGGTGTGGGCCTCACGGGAGGCTGAGGACTGGTTGGGGTCGGCTACGCCTGTCACTGGCTAAGAGCTGACTTTTCCTGAAACGCCTGTTGCCAGCCCTGAGGGTGGCAGAGCCCCCGCAGGCTGTGTGCGGAGAGGCCGGGCGGAGGCTGTGCTGCCTCCCCTGCCCTGCGGCCCTGCCCTCCATGTCCACAAACGCAGTCACCCACACTGCAGCTCTCCCTTAGGTGCCTGCCACCTGCCAGGTGCTGAAGGCCCTGGGGGCAGCACTGACCGTGCAAGCCAGGCCTCTACCCTCGTGGGAGTGACCGATCCCAAAGAGAAGTGGTACAGAGAGAGGAGAATGGGGCAGGGGACAAAGGGTGAGGACTCAGCAGACAGGCATTGGGGGGGTGGCATTGAGGCCCCAACTGCGAAGACAAAGCGCCTGGACATTGGGGCTCAGCTGGCACAAATGCCCCAGGTGGGAAAAGCCTCGGGGGGACACAAATGAGGCCGCTGTGAGAGCAGGGAGAAGGATCCAGTTGGAAAATAGTTTTGGGAATTGGATACCGAGGCGAAGTCCTGGTCATGCAAAGCCCGACGTCTATTCTAATAAGAAGCTTGAAGCCCGTGAAAGATGCCGGCCTGCTCCTGCCCGTCTTTGGGTATGGCCTCTTGACACCCCCCCCGCAGGGGCCCCTACCCCATCTGGGGTGCCACAGCACGTGGGCGCTCAATGCTCTTTACGTCCACAACAGTGGGCATTATGTCACAACTGCTTCATTTTTTTTTTAATCGTATTTTTTTGGTGGACTATAACACATATACAGAGAAGTGATAAGTTTCCAGGTGCAATTTAACAAGTAGTGAGAGAGCAAATTTCAAAGAATATTATGAGTTACCGTTCCACTGTTTCAGTTATTTCCTTATTATAAAATATAACATATATACAAAAAGATAATATCTTTTAAAGTATAATATAACAAGTAGTTAAAAATTTTCAAAGTTGTTTTGAGTTACAGTACCATAGTTTCAGTTATTTCCTTATTGTGAAATATCATATATATAAAAAACGGTAGAGCTTTCAAATTACAATTTAACAAGTAGTTCTGGAACAAATTTCAAAGAATGTTATGGGTTACAGTTCCACCATTTCAATTCTTTCCTTGTAGCTATTCTAATACCCTAGCAACTAAGAAAAAGGAAATTATATAAAGATTCAGTAGCCATAATCCTTTGTTGAATTCCATCTTGTCTGCTGCTGCCCCTTCCTCTAGTTTAATCACTTTCCTGATCTTCAGGGATGTCTAGGCAGTGACCGCCCTAACCTGTTCATGGTGAAAAGGGGTGTCAACCTTATGAGAAAAGGGGGCACATCTGGTTGATGTTCTTGAAGAGGCTGTTGCCCCTGGGTTTTGGGACTTAGCTGGCATAGGAAGTCTCTGGAGAATTTAAGTTTCTGAAGAATAAACTAAGTGAGGGATCCTTTTATAGAGCCTCAGACAGGGATCCGGGTATTCTTGAGGGTTTGGGGGACTGCTGTTGACTTGGGCTTGTCATACTGTGGCCTTGTGGCGTACCTAGCTGATAGAGTTACCCAAAGGAGAGGAGGCTGCAGGGATGGAGAATACAGTGAGGGCACGGGAGGGGAAAGCAGAGATGTGGAAGGAGGAGAGGGGAGAGGCTGGAGATACGGCAGGATGGAGAAGCCGTCAGCGTGGCGCAGCCCCCGACTGTCCCTGAGGGAGGGGCTCCACGCCCTGGAGATGATGGCACCATTGGCAATCGTCCTGCGGTACGATAGTAAAATGCGGGTGGTTGGGACCACCTGGCCTCTGGCAAGGGGCAGACTTCCGGTGCTGGTGTGCTCTACACGCATGCATTTCCGTGTGCACCTCGCACGGGGGCAGCAGGGGAGAGGGGTGTGCCTTGTGTGTGTGGTGAGTGTGTCCAGTTCAGTCCGGCCACCCAGCAGACAGCAGATAAAAATGAGTGAGTCAGGTTTATTCTCTTTAAAAGATGGGGGTGGTCCTGTTGACGCCACCCGCAAGTGTATCACAGACATTAGGAAATGAAGGGGCCTTTTCAGAAGCGGGCGTCTCTCTGTGCCCGGCTGACGCGTCTCAGCAAATCCCCGGGTGCCTGGGCCTCTCCAGGCCAGCAAGCTGCTGAAAGTTTGGCAGCCCACCCAGATGTCCCCTTGGAGAAGTCGGCTCTCAGGCTGTGATCTAAATATCCCGACAAAGAATGCAAATATTCACAAACGCATCACACACTTCTCTTCTTGGCTCTGATGTTGGTAAAGCTTCCAGCACTTTCAAAATGGAATGTCGCTTCTTGGCATTGGCAGAGCCTGCCGAGTGGCACTGTCTTTGGGTTTCTAAGTGTCTGCCAACCAGGGGTCTGGAACTGTCTCCTGCTGTGTCAGCTCCGGTGAGCTGCAATGGTGCTTGCTTGTGCCCCTCACTTTTACTGCCCTACTTAGTGGGTAATTGTGTGTCAAACATCAGGGGAAGGGCAGGGCTCTAGGAAAACAATTCTTCAGTTTGCTCATATTTGCGGAGAGTCTGCTCCTGCGCTGTGCGTGGGCTTCCTTGAGGAGCTTGTGTCTTTATGGCAGGACCTGGGCAGGGAGCGGCTCTGCTTGGGCAAACTCCTACTCAGACATCAAAGCCCACTTAAAATTACCTCCTTTTGATTACTGTCCCCTGCACCCAACCTCTCTTTTGTTGTCTTGTTCCTTTTCCTTGACTATTTCTCATCACAGCTCTGGTCACATTACATTAGGGTAGATAGATTTATCTATGTCTTCCCCAACTGGTCTGTAGGTTTTTCTAGAGCAGGGACTGTGCCTTACTCATCTGTTTACTGATGCTTGTTGAATTGAACAAATACCCAAGGTTCATGAAAATTACCCATCTTTCCTTTCTCTCCTCCTCTTCCATTCATTCAACATGCATTTACTGAGTTTCTTTTATTTACCTAGCACAGCTGATAATGATGTTGGGAATAAAAATGTGAACAAGGTACAGTCTCTGACCTCAAAATGTTCACAATGTTGCCAGAGGCAGAGGACCAACAGGTAAATGTAATAATGTGTGGTAAGTGCTGTATTATTCATTCACTCAGTAATTATTTATTCAGTGCCTCCCTTCTGTTCTACACCCTAGGCAGGCATCAGTGGAAAGGAAAGGGAGAAAAAGGACAAAACTCCCCACCCTGGTGACACTTAAATTCAAGCAGGAGGGAAACAGACTATTAGCAAATAGCTAAATGAATTAACTTGTATGTTAGATGGTGATAAGTGCTATGGAGAAACAAGGCAGGAAAGAGAGTAATACATAAGGGTTAGGGCAAGAAGGACTTGCAATTTTAAATATGTAGATCAGGACAGGTCTCACTAAGAAGGTTACAATAGGATCAAGATTTCATGGGGAAAAAGGAGCTGACCATGCAGTTATTAGGAGGAAGAGTATTCCAAGCAGAGGGAATAGCAAGTGCAGAGGCCCTGAGGCAGGAGTGAGGGTGTCAGTAAAGGGGGGAGCGAGCAAAGGGGACAGCAGCAGAGGATGAAGTCTGGGAGGTAATGGACAGGGGTGTGCAGACCAGGACTTAGAAGTCATTGTTTAGCCTCCAGGTTCTACTTGAGGTAAGATGGGAAGCCGTGGAGGGTACCAAGTTGAGGCCTGGCCTGACCTGACTTTTAACAGGATCCCTGGGGAGCAGAGAGGCCAGTCAGAAGACTCTGACATGTATCCAGGTGAGAGCAAGTGGGGTTTGGGCCATGCTGGTGGGAGAGGGAGCAGGGAGAAGCTGTCAGATTCCAGATAGATTTTGAAGGCAGTGTCATGATTTTATGAAAAATTGGAAGTTGGATTTGAGACTGCCAGTTTGAAGCTGTTATGGACCCCAGAAAAGCCATGATCTTTTGATCCAATCTTGTGGTGTGGGACCTTTTGATTGAATATTTCCATGGAGATGTGGCCCCACCCATTTAGTGTGCATCTTAATTAGTACACTGGGGTCCTTTAAGAGAGCTCACACATAAACAAGGAGCTCAGAGAAGCTGAGAGAGACATTTTGGAGAGAAGCTAAGATATGTAATACAGAGTTTGCCCCCGGGAGAAGCTAGGAGCCAACACAGACCCAGACGCTTAGAGATGCAGACAGAAAGATATTTGGAGATGCTAAGCTAAGAGATGAAGCCTAGAGTTTGTCCCAGGGAAGCTAAGTGAGAACCCACAGACGCTTAAAGAGAAACACCCTGGGAGACTAAGCTAGGATGCACAGGAGCTGAGCGAGAGAAGCTAAGAGAAACAGAAGCCCAGCGACGTTTTGGAGAAAGCCATTTTGAAACCAGAACCCAGGAGTAAAGGACCAGCAGACGCCAGCCACGTGCCTTCCCAGCTGGCAGAGGTGTGCTGGACACCATGGGCTTCTCTTCAGTGAAGTACCCCTATAGTTTTGACACCTTTATGGCCTTAGAAGTGTAAACCTGTAACCTGATAAATTCCCTTTATGACGCCAATCCATTTCTGATATTTTGCATAATGGCAGCTCTAACAAACCGAGCAGAGAGAAGGAGAGAAGTTGAGGGTGATTTTTGTCCTGATGCCTGGAAGGAGGCAGCTGCCTTTAGGGAGAGGGAGAGGCCTGTGGGACAGCTGCTGGAGTCAGGTGGCAGTAAGTCAGCGTTCACTGGGCGGAGGAGGCAGCTGCTGTGGGTCTGGAGTTCCGGGCAGAGGTGCAGTCTGGGGCTGTGTGTTTGGGAACTGATGGCCTCTGGACACATCCTAAAGCCAGGAGTCTGTTTGAGACCCCCAGGGGGCGAGTGGAATAGGAGGGGCTGGTGGCAGAGGACTCAGCCTGGGGCTGTCAGGTGAGGCACCACAAAGGAGGAGGAAAACCAGGAGAGCTGATGTCCTGAAAGACACAGAAAGTATCAGTGTGTCAAATGCTGCCACTAAGTCAAATGAGATGAGGGCTGGCTATTGACCATTGATTTGGGGGACCTTGAGTTATGAATTAACTGGTTTTTTATTAATTAAGTCAGGGGGTGGCCTGCAGTCAGTAATGCTGGGAAGACATTTTATTAGGTCTTCATAAGAGCACACCAGAGGGATAGAAGATAGGTGGGCAGATATAGATAAGAGGTGGATGGATGGATGGATGGATGGATGGATGGATGGATGGATGGATGGACAATGATGATGGATAGATATAGATGATGATGATGATGGTAGATATAGATAGAAAATATAATAATGAACATAGATATCAATATAGGTAGATGATAAATGGTGATGGTAGAGATGATAGATGATGATGGATAAATATAGATAGATGATAATGGTGATAGAT
>PVKY010009647.1:0-13191 GCA_004027775.1 Bradypus variegatus
AGATGCCTGGGTCCACTTCTGCTAATAGAAACACCTCACCATTAATGGTTATTTAGGAACACTGCCTCTAATCTAGTAGTTCTCAACTCTGGCAGTTTGTTGGAAGCAACTTGGGAAATTAAAAAAGAAAAAAAAGAAATACCCGCAGCAGGAACCCTACAAGGCTCAATTAAATTAGAGTCTCTAAATTAGAGGCTCTTCAGGTGATTTTCACGTGCAACCAGGGTTTCAAATAGGGTAACTAACTCATCCCGGTTTACCCAGGACTTTCCCACATCCCAGGAAACCCCTAAGCCCCAGGCAAACTGGGAGCATTGTTTCTCCTCGTTGAGATGCTGCCCTACTCATCCTAAACCTACAAGGAGAGTTAGAAGTGCTGACACTGTAGCTATGGCCAGTTGGTCCTGCACGGTCTCGGAGGGCTCTGGTGGGGAGTGGGGCATGGGGGAGCAGTTCCCAGGCCTAGCCTTGGTCACACTTCCACATTAGTTACGTACAGGGGTGTGTCCAGAACCTGGGCTTGAGCTCTGATACCTTTCTCTGGATCATGGTGGTGCATCCAAGCGCATGAGTTTTAAAGCCCCACACCCACCTCTGGGGATGAATTTGACAAGACACAGCTCTCAGTACCAGAGCTTGGATGCCTTTCTCTGCCAGAGAGACGCCGCCTGCTGGGAGCAAAGCCACCTGAAGCGTTCCGCTTATAAGGAAGGGTCGAGCTAGCACTGACTGGACGAAATCTGGGCTCCCAGACTGTGGATATGACACCTTGGAGCTTGTGCTAGCCCTGCGTGGGCTGCCATGTGCCACGCCCTGCCCACAAACAAGGACATCGGATTTAGAGACAGAGAAATGTTCAACGGACACCATACAACTTAATGTGAGAACCATGGATCTTCTGAAAGTGAAAAGGGATGTTTTAATAATTAGGATGGGACAACAAGGATAAGCAAAAACCATCTCGGGCAAACTGGGATATATGGTCACCCTGCAGAGAGGTCCATGTCAAAAAGTACCTCCAGGAGCCAAGGACAGCCAATAGTAATACAGCGTGTACCCAAACAGAAGGCGGGGCAGCAGTGGCTTCAATAAAGGGAGGAATTTCCGTAACTGTGTTAAGGGTTAGACTCCGGAGAAACAGGACGGGGCCAGGCCAGCTTCATAAGATCAGAGGACCAAGAAAATGCACAACCCAGCCTGGGAGGGCGGGGGAGGGAGGGCAGGGGCCCGGGCAAGCAGGGCGGCAAAAGCAACCTTTTGCGGAATGCTCTTTGCTGAGGGGGTCCACATCCCACCGGGGGCACCGGCTCGGTTCTGAGCACCGCCCTAGAAGCATGAGGATGGCAGAGGGGCTGACCCGCGGCACTGCACCGTGGCAGGAGGAGCTGCAGTGCTTGATTTACAGACCCTCTGCCCGCCCCCAGGAGGGAGGGCGGCCTCTGTTCTAATACCCCAAAGGGGCAGCGTTCCCAGGACAAAAGGGCAAGGCTACTGAGAAACCTGTGGGTATTTGGGTTCAATGTCAGGTAAACCAAATAGGCCCAGAAAGAGAATGAGCTGCCACAGGAGGTGGTGATGTCAAGCACTTTTTTAGGGCCGTTGTAAGGGGCTCCCAGCACCAAGGGACCTCTCCGTGTACGGTTTTATAACTCGGCCTTGTGACTCCCATGGGCCAATTCCAAAGCGGAGACGGGTCGGAACTACTCAGACCAATAAGCGGATGAACAGAAGGGCAAGTGGAGACCTCCCCAACGCCGGAAAGCGATCACGAACAGCTCCCAGGGCGGTGGGACCTCCTGAAAGGGGGTGGGAAAAGGCGGAGACTGGGACCCCGGCGGTGGAAGCCGCGGCCGCTGAGCGCGGGGCTGCGCCCCGGGGAGGTGGGGGAGGCCCGGTCAGGTCGCAGGCGGACCCCTGCCTCTCTGAGGTCGCCGGGCACAGGAGCCGAGGGCTCCACTCCCAGCCTCTGGGAACACCGCAGCCTCCTCCCAGAACCGGAGAAACCTGGCAGAAGGGGCAAAGCAGCGGAAAGCCGCAACCCTCCGGGGTTCCTTTGGGAAGGCCGACGCAGCCATGCTGAGAGCCGGGGTTGAAAGTCAGATTTGCCGCGGGTCCGAAGAGCTAAGGAACGTCGCTGACGGCCTGGGGCGGCGGACATCGCGCAGCGAGACGTGGAATCCCCACCCGACCCTGGAATCGGGGGGCGGCGGGCCCGGGCGCGCGCGGTTACCGAGTCCGGGGCGCGGGGCGGCTGCGGGACGCGGTGAGGCTGCACGGGCTCCGGCCGTCGGTGCTGCGGCCTCCAGCTCGGAGCGAGCAGGGCCCGGACTTCCGGTCGCAGCCGGCTGTTATCACTAAAAGGCCGGGAATGACAGGGGGGCGCGGGGGAGTGAGGCCCGGGGCGGGAGGAAGGGGCGTGGGGAGAGGTGGCGGAGAGCGCAAAACGGCTTGGTAATGAGAGAGAAAAACCATTCACTGCTCCTTTCGCTTCCCAATAGCAATGCCCTTTGCTAAGCGCTTTTATTCCCACTCAGTCTCAGTTCTCTCTACCGCCCTGTAAATACCACATGGCTTCGTTTTTCAGGTTAGAAAAGTGAGGACAAGATGGAAAGAAGAAAGACCTTTCTCTTCTTTGGCCTTCATGCTTTCGTCTGCAAAATCTGGACAAACTCCTTGTTTCTCTAACGGAACATAGATCTATGAATTCTCCTCTAATTCATTTTTTTCCTTTTTTCTATTTTTCCCTAATTCATTTAAATTTAATTTTATATATTTAGCAGAAAGTATGTCTTTTTATTTAATTGAAAAAGAAATATAGCCATGTGACAGAAGCTTTATAAATGGAGAAAATGACATTACACCACCCAACTACAATAACTTTTTATATTTTCTTCTATGCTTACATTTTTAAAGTAGTTTTAAAGATAGTGTCCATAAAGTTTTGATTTTATTATGAAACAAAGTATATAAGCTTGATTGCCTTTACTAATTTATAATCTATTTCTTATATTATGACATTTTAATATGATGGTTGATTGTTCAGTAATTCTGGGTGGACTTCAGCCTCTTGTCCTCTTGGTGACATATGGATTTCTTGTGTGACTGTTGCTACCGCTGTAGAGCAGTATGTTTCCTCTGAGGTAAATTTAATTCTAACCCTCAGGCAATTGGAAGACTGAGCCATAAGGTTTACTATTTTAAGTGCCTTATTTGTTTAACTAGAAGAACAAGGCCTCTCTGCTAATAGAATAGGAAAAGCGTTGGTGGTTTTAATCCTGTTGTGTGTGGCATACATGAAAATTACAAGTTTGCAGCACAAGAATTACTGTTCCCAGTTTTCTGTGATGCTAACCACCATAGTGACGTGTTGCCTGATTTGTGTAAAGTTTCTATCTCTTCCTGGTTCTCTGACACTGTTGTCATCAGTTTTGAAGAATTGTAGAATCACATAATATTTTTCTTCATGGAAAAACATTATTGTATTTCTACTATTAACCACCTTCATCATCCACAACAGGGTTCACTGTGTTATGGAGTCATGTTTCATCCTCTAGCTTTATGTCCAGTGACATACACGACCCTAAATTTCCCCTTTCAACCACAATCCCACACACAATTCAGCATTAATTACACTATCACAATAATATCCTACCATCACCTCTATCCATTTCCAAACATTTATAATCAACCTTATTAAAAATTCTGCACATATTAAGCAGCAGCTCCTCATTCTCTACCCTCATTCTATCTTCTGGTAACCTATATTCTAGATATTAACTCCATGAGTTTGCTTGTTATGCTTAGTTCATATTAGTGAGATCATACAACATTTGTCCTTTTGTGTCTGGCTTATTTCACTCAACATAGCATCCTTCAGGTTCATCCATGTTGTTGCATGCATCAGGACTTCATTCTTTTTTACTGCTGACTAATATTCTGCCACATGTATAATACCACAATTTGTTTACCCATACATCGGTTGATGGACGCTTGGGTTGCTTCCATCTTTTGGAAATTGTGAATAATGTATTATGCACACCAGTGTGCAAATGTCTGTTCATTTTCCTGCTTTCAGTTCTTCTGGGGATCTACCAAATAGTGAGATTCCTGGGTCATAAAGCAACTCTATGCTTAGCTTCCTGAGGAACCACCAAACTGTCTTCTTCAGTGGCTACACCATTGTACATTACCACCAGCAATAAATGAATGTTCCTATTTCTCCACATCCTCTCCAACACTTGTAGTTTTGTTGTTGATTTTTTAAATAGTCGCCATTTTAGTAGGTGTGAAATGATATCTTATTGTGGTTTTGATTTACATTTCCCTAACAGCTAGTGATGTTTTTTGACAAATATTTCCTCTCTGGAAAAATGTCTATTCAAGTTTTTGCCCATTTTTTAATGCAATTTTTTTTTTTAGATATATTCACACACTATATAATCCATCCAAAGTTTTGCCCATTTTTTAATTGGGTTTTTTGTCTTCTTATCATAGAATTGTAGGATTTCTTTTTATATTCTGGATGTTAAACCCTTAGTGGATATGTAGTTTCCAAATATTTTCTCCTATCGAGTAGGCTGCCTTTTCACCCTATTGATAAAGTCCTTTGAAGAACAAAAGTATTGAGTTTTGAGGAAGTCCCATTTTTCTTTTTTCTTTCATTGCTTGTGCTTTGGATGTAAAGTCTAAAAAACCACTGTCTACCACAAGATCTTGAAGATGGTTCCCTACATTTCCTTCTAGGAGTTTCATGGTACTAGCTCTTATATTTAGGTCTTTGATCCATTTTGAGTTAGTTTTTATATATGATGTGAGATAGAGAAGCTCTTTCATTCTTTTGGATATGGATATCCAGTTCTCCCAGCACCACTTGTTGAAGCACCATTTGCTCTGTCCCAGTTGAGTGGACTTGTCAGCCTTATCAAAAATCAGTTGATCAGAGATGTGAGTCTATGTCAGAACTCTCAAGTCAATTCCATTGATCAATATATCTATCTTTATGCCAGTACCATGCTGTTTTAACCACTGTAGCTTTGTAATATAATTTAGTCAGGAAGTGTGAGTCCTCCCATTTCCTTTCTTCTCTTTCAAAATATTTTTGGCTCTTATGGGCCAAAATAAATTCCAAATAAATTTGATAATTGGCTTTTTCATTTCTGCAGAGTAGGCTTTTGGAATTTTGATTGGGACTGTGTTGAATCTGTAAATAAATTTAGGTAGAATTGACATTTTAATGATAGTCACCTAATCCATGAACATGGAATGTCCTTCCATTTATTTAGGTCTTTGATTTATTTTAGCAATGTTTTGTAGTTTTCTGAATAGGTCCTTTATAACCTTGTTAAATTTATTCCTAGATATTTGATTCTTTTAGTGCTATTGTAAATGGATTTTTTTTCTTATTTCCTCCTTGGATTGCTCATTACCAGTGTATAGAAACATGACTGATTTTTGCTTGCTGATCTTGTGTCCTGCCACTTTGCTAAACTCGTTTATTAGCTCTGATAGCTTTGTTGTAGATTTTGGGAGACTTTCTAAATCTAGGATCATGTCATCTGGAAATAGTGACATTTCTGATTTGGATGACTTTTATTTCTTTTTCTTGCCTAATTGCTCTAGCTAGAACTTCCACTACAATGTTGAATAATAGTGGTGACAGTCAGCATATTTGTCTTGTTCTCAACCTTAGAGGGAAGGTTTCAGTCTTTCACCACTGAGTATGATGTTAACTGTAGGTTTTTCATATATGCCCTTAATCATGTTGAGGAAGCATGCTTCTATTCCTGTCTTTTAAAGTGTTTTTATTAAGAAAGAATTTTGTCAAGTGCCTTTCTGCATCATCAAGATGATCATGTGGTTTTTTCCCTTCAGTTTGTTAATGTGGTGTTTGTTACAGTGCTCAAAACCAATTGGAATGAAATCTCAGTAACCCTCTGCTCTGAGTAAGATGAGGGGCTGCATAATGACAGCCTTCCACTGAACTGCAAGGCGTACGACAGCCCAAAGAATGACTCGGACAAGCTTGGCTTGGTGAGTAAGATAGAGCATTTATTGAGGGCTCACGTGGGTTCCTCATCCTTGGTAGTGGGAGGAGAGACAGCAGTTCCTTGCCATGATGGTCTGCACTGATCAGAGGGAAAGGCAGGTTTTATAGTGGGCATAGACAAGGAAGGCACAGAGCCAAGAGAGTGCATGCCCATGATTGCTAACAAAGTGAACAGTTCCTTAGTGTTTGTCCCTTTGGGAACAACTCCCCATGAAGTTAACCTTGGGGAAAGATAACAAAGGCACAGAGTTGAGAGAGTTCTTGCAGAAATATGCGTAATTGCTGACAAAGTTGGAAGAGTTGGGGGATATTGGAAAATGTGAAAACATGACTATGTTATTGTTAGATCCCAGAAGAAACTCACATGTAGAAGGAGTTTCTAACTCAGGGGCCCCACAGCTTATCTCACAGAAAACAGGTTCCCCATAAACTAAAGAATGAGGCTGTTCAAAGCTAGTCAAGGCTGTCTCAGTAGCAGCAGAACCTCCAAGGCAGGTAAAGCAAGGTCAGATATGCCCGTAAAACAACCAACCAAAAATGCCTGCTCTCCCTAGCTAGATAACACAGCTGCTTTCCTAAAAAGAATATTGCCTCAGAATTCTACCAACCAATCAGCCCAAAACTAGATAGGCACTTACCCAATCGAGGCACAGAATATCACAGCAGACACCCTACCCAACGTGGGTTCCTTTTTTCGTTAAAAAATGCTGCTCTCAGATAGAGAGCGGGAGCCATTATCTTTTTCTTCTTTTCTGCTGGTTCCCACCTGCTTTCTTCCTCTAATAAATCTTAAACTTCATACTTAAACTTTGACTCGCTGCACTGTGTGGATTCTCGAACAGCTCTGAACCTAAAAGTTATATGATCACAAGGTCAAAAGTCCTTCCACACAGCTCTTCCACCAGGTTTTTGCCATACTCACAGAGACCTTGCAGAACTTCCTGGTTCTGTGAGCTCCTGTGTGAACTATGGTCTAACTCCCTGCTCAGGTTTGCTAATGCTGCCATTATGCAAAACACCAGAATGGATTGGCTTCTATAAAGGGGGTTTATTTGGTGTGGCAAACTGTGGCCTGAGCAAAACAGGCCTGCAGATTTTTGATGCACAGCAGTCCGTGTGACCTAGGCAGCTACATGTTTAACCTATTGTCTTTGTAAGCTAGTAAAGAGAAAAAGGGTAAATTGACCTTAAAATGTAACTTTATGGGAAGCAGGCAGGAAGTGAGAAGCTCTTAGTCTCACAAAAAGAGCAAAGTGTAATTGTTCAAGTGTTATTCTAGTCCTTCCTGCAACACCCCTCAGGTCAGAGTGGCCTGTTCCTGTATCTTTGCTCCCCCCACCCTTAGGAATGTCTTTGTCGTAAATCCATAAACCGTTATAAAAGGCCTTCTGTCCTCTTTGCATCGCTCAGTCGGACATTCCTGTGATTGTGATGCCCACCCAGCCTGAGAGAACCATCACGATCTCTCCACGACTTCTCACCCTGGAAGTAAGCCCTGAATAAAAGTTCATGTATCAGAAAATGCTCGTTGCCTTCTTTGGCTTCTGGACTGCCATGGCCCTCATGGGCTGTGACATTTGGTTACAAAGTTACAGTCTTAAGGCTATTAAGTATCCAAGGTAAGGCATCAACAATATAGTACCTTCACTGGAGAAAGGCCATTGGCATCCAGAAAACCTCTGTTAGCTGGGAAGGCACATGGCTGACATCTGCTTGCTCCCAAGTTGCATTTCAAAATGGCGTTCTCCAAAATATCAGCTTTCAATGGCCATCTTCAAAATGCCTGTCTCAGCTGCAGCAGCAAGCTCCTTCTGTCTGAGCTCTTATATAGGACTCTGGTAAACAAATCAAGGCCTACGCTGAATGGGCAGGGCAACATCTCCACAGCAGTTAATCCGAGTTATCACCTACAGTTGGGTGGGTCACATCTCCATGGAAACAACCTAATCCAGAGGTTCCAACTTAATCAACACTAATACCTCTGCTCCCACAAGATTGCATCAAGTAACATGGCTTTTTCTGGGGGACATAATATATGCAAGCCGGTACACTCCCTGAGAAAGGAGAGAGCAAAAGGCTCAAGGAACCAACAGTGTGGCTATGGGAAATAAACAGTTCTGCATCCCCATGAGAAGGACAGAATTGTGAGTACCAAGCAAGAACAGTGGGAATATGGTGCTTGCTGAGAACTCCTGCACTGGGCAACTGGGTCAGCTTATTTTATTATGTTTTTTCTACTTTTAACATTACAGCACTTAGCCTCCTGTGACTTTGAAGCCGACTGTCTTAAAAGCACAGTTGTCCTGCTTCACTGCTCCCCCACCCCCCAAGTTGCTTCTGTGTGAACCAGGCAGGGCCACGTTAAAGGGACTGTTCTTCAAGGTTGTGCACAGGGAGAACTTGCCTTTTTCTCTAAGTGCTGGGATGCAGGAATTAGGGACCAGAGCCCTCACTGAGGACTGGGGGGCAGGACTTGGACTGCGGAAGAAGGAAAGGATCCTCGACTGTGACATAATCAGCAAGAGCCCTCCAGTCACTTGTGCAGAGACCAGAACGCGGGCTTTTTCTGGTGTCCTAGGCTGGAAGAAGGCAGCAAGGCAGAGGGGACAAATGACTTTCAAAGTCAAGGCTCGCCTGTGCTCTCTGAGCATTTTTGACCTCCTAAATTGACAATCCATGATTTTACCTAATGTGTGTGGTGGTTGTTGAGGAGGTGGGGTAATCTTTAAGCTCAAATACACAAAATCACCCTCAGATCACTACTGAGTTTCTAAGTCTGCAACAGAGGATACCAAATAAATAGTCCCAAATTACCAAGCAAAAACTGACAGGCAAAATTCCAACCACCCATTTTGCAGAAAAGACAGGTTGACCCTAAAATTCATATGGAAATGCAAGGGGTCTTGAATAACAAAACAATCTTGAAAAATAATAAATTTTAAAGATGTACACCTCCCAAGTTCAAAACCTACTACAAAGCTACAGTAATCAAAAAGGGTGGTCTTTTTGCTGGTAAACTGAATTTCCACATGCAAAAGAATTAAGTTGGACCCTTTCTCAATCATATACAAAAATTAATTCAAAATGGTTCAATGATCTAAATTTAAGAGCTAAAACCATAAAACCCTTAGAGGATAACATAGGGGCAAATCTTCATGACTTTGGATTTAGCCATGGATTCTTAGATATGACAACAATAGTATGGACAGCAAAAGAAAAAAGATAGATACATTGGATTTCAACAAAAGTTAAAAACTTTCTCACATCAAAGGACATTATCAACAAAGTGAAGAGGCAACCCACTGAATAGGAAAAAATAGTTGCAAATCATGTACCTGATAAGGGCTTAATATCCAGAATATATAAAGAGCTCCAACTCAACAACAAAAGACAAACAACCCAATTTTAAAAAGGGCAAACAATTTGAATATTCTTTTTCCAAACAATATATGCAAATGTCCAGTAAGCACATGAAAAGATGCTCAGCATCTTTTGCATTAGGGAAATGCAAATAGAAACCACAGTGAGATACACCTGACACCAAGGATGGCTATTATTTTAAAAAGGAAAATAACAAGTGTTGGTGAAGATGTAGAGAAATTGGAACCCTAATGCATTGTTGATGAGAGTGTAAAAGGACACAGCCACTGTGGAAAGCAGTTTGGCAGTTCTTCACAAAGTTAATTCTACTCCTAGGTATATGCCAAAAGGAACTGAGAACACAGACTCAAACATATACTTGCACATAAATGTTCACAGTAACATTATTCACAATAGCCAAAAGGTAGAAACAACCCAAGTTCCCATCAACAGAAAAATAGATGAACAAAATGTGATGTGTGTGTATGTATATATATATATGTATGTATATATACACACACACACACACACACACACAATGGAATATTATTCCACTGTAATGAAGTTCTGACACATGCTACCAAAAAACCTTGAAAATATTATGCTAAGTGAAATAAGCAAGACACATGAGAACAAATATTGTATGATTCTACTTGTATGAAATATCTAGTATCAGCAAATTCATAGAGACAGAAAGTAGATTAGAAGTTACCAGGAGAGGGTTTTGGGGGGAAATGGAAAATTATTACTTAATGGGCACAGAGCTTCTGTTTGGGATGATGGAAAAGTTTTAGTAATGAATGCTCTTGATGGTAGCACAACATTGTGAATATAATTAATGCCACAGAATTGTACACATAAACTGGTTAAAATGGCAAATATTATGTTATATTTATGTTACCACAGTTTGAAAAGAAACAGTGTGGTACTGGTATAAGGATAGACATATAGAGCAATAGAGAGTCCAAAAATAAACCCATATGTCTATGGTCTATTGATTTTTTTAAATTGTGGTAACCTATACACAACATAACATTTCCCATTTTAACCACTTTCAAATATACAATTTTAGTGGTATTAATTACATTCACAACGTTGTACTACTATCACCACCATCCATTACCAAACCTTTTCCAACACCCCTAACAGAAACTTGGTACACATTAAGCATTAACTACCTGTGACAGTTGGAAACTGTAACATGTCATGTACCCCAGGAAAGACAATGCTTTTTAATACAGTCTTGTGGGGGCAGACTTTTTATGGGTCAGATTTTTTGATTAGGTTGTTTCTATGGAGATGTGACCCACCCAACTGTGGGTAAGACCTTTTGATTGGATTATTTCCATGGAGAAGTTGTCCTGCCCATTCAAGGTGGGTCTTTATTAGTTTACTGCAGTACTTAAGAGCTCGAGGGCCGACATAGACACAGACCCCTGAAGATGCGACAGAGAGATGCTTGGGGATGCATATAGAGAGACATTTGGAGTTGTTAAACTAAGAGATGAAGCCCAGAGTTTGCCCAGGAGAAGCTAAGAGAGGACCCCCAATACTTTAGAGAGAAACACCCTGGGAGAACAAGCAAGAATGCACAGGAGCTAAGAGAGAGAAGCTAAGAGAGACAGAAGCTCAGAGACCTTTTGGAGAAAGCCATTTTGAAACCAGAACCCAGGAGCAAAGGACCAACAGATGCCAGCCACGTGCCTTCCCAGCCGACAGAGATGTTCTGGACGCCAATGGCCTTTTCTCAATGAAGGTATCCTTTTGTTGATACTTTTGCTTGGACACTTTTACAGTCTTAGAACTGTACATTTGTGAACTTATAGCCCCTCCATTGTAAAAGCCAATCCATTTCTGTTATTTTATATAACAGCAGCTTTAGCAAACCAGAACACTACCAATTCCCCACCCCCACCCACCCCTGGTATTCTGTAATCTATTTTCTGTCCCTATGAGTTTGTATATTTCAGTTATTTCATATAAGTGAGATCATGTAATTTTGTCCTTTTGTGTCTGCTCTTTTCACTCAACAGGATGTCTTCAAGGTTCATCCATGTTGTAGCATGTTTCAACTTCATTCCTTTTTATGTCAGAATGACAATTCATTTTACAGATATACCACATTTTGTTTATCCATTCATCTGTTGATGGGCACTGGGGTTGCTTCTACTTTTTGTCTATTATGAATAATGCTTCCATGAACATTGAGTTCTTGCTTTCAATTCCTTTGGGTCTATACCTAGAAGTTGGATGGGCTGGCCATATAGTAATTCTAAGGAACCACCAAACTGTTTTCCACAGCGGATGCACCATTTTTCATTCTCACCAACAATGCACAAGAGTTCCCATTTCTCCCCATCCTTGCCAACACTTGTTATTTTCCATTTTTAAAATAATAACCATTCTAGTGGATATGAGGTGGTATCTCACTGTGGTTTTGATTTGCATTTCCCTAATACATAATGGTGTTGAGCATTTTTTCATGTGCTTCCTGGCCATTTGTATATCTTCTCTGAAGTAATGTCTATTCAAGTCTTTTGCCTGTGTTTTCATTGGGTTGTCTTTTTGTGTTGAATTTTAGGAATTCTTTATACAATCTGGTTATTATATCTTTATCACATACATGGTTTCCAAATATTTTCTCCCATTCTGTAGTTGTCCTTTCACTTTCTTGATAATGTCCTTTGATCACAAAAATTTTTAATTTTGATGCAGTCCAATTGATCTATTTTTTCTTTTGTTACTTGTGCTTTTGGTGTAAAGTCTAATAATACATTGCCTAAAACAAGGTCCTGAAGATACTCCTCTAAGTCTTCTAGGAGAGCTATAGTTTTAGTTCTTATATTTAGGTCTTTGATCCATTTTTTGTTAGTTTTTGTATATGGTGTGAGATAGGGGTCTACTTTCATTCTTTTTCATATGATTATCCAGTTTTTCCAGTACCATTGTTTGAAGAGACTCTTCTTTCTCCATTGAGTGGGACTTGGCACCCTTGTAAAAAATCAGCAGTGTCCACAGACCTGAGGGTTTATTTCTGAACTCAATTCTCTGCCATTATTCTATGTATCTGTCCTTATGCCAGTTTTTATCACTGTAGCTTTGTAATAAGTTTTGAAGTTGGGAAATGTGAGTCCTCCAACTTTGTTATTCTTTTTCACATTGATTTTGACTATTTAGAGCACATTGCCTTTCCATATAAATTTGATTATTGGCTTTTCCATTTCTTCCAAAGAAGGCTGTTGGAATTTTGATAGAGAGTGCATTGACTTTGTAAGTCGCTTTGGGTGGTACTGACACCTTAACAATATTTAGTCTTCCAATCTGTGAACACAGAATATCTTTCCTTTTTTTAGGTTTTCTTTGATTACTTTCAGCAATGTTTTGTAGTTTTCCCTGCACAAGTTCTTTTCATCTTTGGTTAAATTTATTCCTAGATTTTTCTTTTAGTTGGTATTTTTAATAGACTTTTTTTCCTTATTTCCTTTTAAGATTTTGTTGATGGTATACAGAAACCCCACTGATTTTTGTTTGTTGGTCTTGTACCCCACCACTTTGCTGAATTCCTTTATTAGTTCAGTAGCTTTCGTGTACATTGTTATGGGTTTTGTATATATAGCTTCATGTTGCCTGTAATAAGGAAAGTTTTGCTTCTTCCTCTACAATTTGGATGCCTTTTATTTCTTTTTCTTGCCTAATTACTCTGGCCAGGAATTCCAGTACAGTGATGAATAGCAGTGGTGAAAGTGGACATTCCTTTCTCGTTGCTGATATTAGAGAGAGGTTAA